>JAVHLV010000226.1:0-110178 GCA_036785495.1 Colletotrichum neosansevieriae | reverse complement strand
CCTTTATTATATTATATAACTAATAATACACTATTAGTTAAAGGGGGTAAAAAGGATAACCTATATTACTTTAATATTAAAGTAATAAAAGATCCCTCTTTATATTTAACTAATACTATATTAAATAGTATAAATAATAAAGACGAAAATGAAATAACTATTTAAAATAATAAGTTATTAGAAGATATAAATACCTAAGAAGATAAATTATCTAAGAAGAGTCCCTTATAAATAGCAGAATAAAAAGCTCTATTATAGTATAAAAGACTAGGCTATATTAGTATATAAGCTTTAAAATAGCTATATAAGGATAAGATAATAACAGATAATATATTAAAAGTAAATAATATTACTTATAAAGCCTATATTTTAGGCAAATTTACTAATAAAGTAAATAAAATATCTAATAATAGATTAAAAGATTATCCTTATTTATATAAAGTGGCTATAGATATCTATAAACCTATAACACCTATAACCTATAATAATTATAGATATTTTATTATATTTATAGATAAAAACTCTAGATTTGCTTTTAGTAAATTATTAAAAACTAAGAGTGAATTAGAAGTTTATCTATCTTTTATTAAATATAAAAATCAATATAAAACTATTATATTTAAGATAAAAGAATTTAGTACTAATAGAGGTACTGAATTTAATAATAAAACTATTAATAAGGAATATATTAATAGTGGAATAAAGTATAATACTATACCTACTTATATATATAAACCTAATAGGTTTATAGAACGTATTATATATACTATAGTAAATAAAATAAGATTAATACTTAAATTAGCAAATCTACTAAACTATCTATAGGGAGAAGCATTTTTAGCTGCTATATATATATATAACAGAACTCCCTATAAAGGCCTAAATAATAAAACCCCTTATAAAGTTAAAAATAATAGTAAACCTATTATAACTTATATTAAAACCTGGGGTAGTATATGCTATTATAAGAATAAAGATCCATATCTTAAGAAACTAGATAATAGAGCTATAAAAGCTATTTTAGTTAATTATAGATCTAATAGCTATAAGGTATATAATATATCTAAAAAGAAAGCCTTATAGGTTAGAGATATAATAATCTATAAAAATATATTTTTATCTTCTTAAAATAATAAGGATAATACTCCTATATATAATAATCTATATAAACTAAGCAGTTTTAATAACTGGGATAAAAATCTAAGTCTAAATCTAGAAGATAAAAATAATAATAAATATAATACTAGTAAAACTAGTAATAATACTATTAAAAATAATAATAGTATAATAAAGCCTAAATTTACTATATAAATCCCCTATAAATCACCTGAGGATTTAAAAGAATATTTATAAGTAGAAGAAGAAAGTGTACTATTTATAATAAATAACTGCCTATAAATAAAAGAGATTTTATCTGCTTATAATAATAATAAGGAAAAATCCTCCTATATATTAAGTATTAATACTTTATCAGAACCTTTAACCTATAAATAAGCTATAAATTCAGATAATAAACCTGAATGGATTCAGGCTATAGAAGAAGAGATATCTGATTTATATAAATAAAATACTTAGACTATAATTAATAAAAATACTATAAAAAACTATAATGCCTATATATTAGGTGGGAGATAGGTTTATAGAATAAAATATAATCTAGAAAATATACCTATAAGGTATAAAGCCTGCTAGGTAGTATAAGGCTATAATTAATATATAGGTATAGACTACTTTGAAACCTTTAGTACTACCTATAGGCCTGAAAGCTATAGATTTTTATTAAATATAGCTATAAATTTAGACTGGGTTATTAAATAATTTAATATTATTTTAGTATTTATTTCTGCTGATATAGATAAAGATATCTATATTAGAATACCTACTAGATTTATTTATAATAATAAAACTAATAAATTAGAAGCCTCTTATAACTATAATAATAAATAAACTAATTTAGTTTGTAAGTTAAAGAAGGCCCTATATGGTTTAAAATAAAGCCCTTAATTATGGTATAAATACTTAAAAGAAGTATTATTAAAAATAGGCTTTATAGTTTTACCTTATAAAAAAGCTGTATTTATCTTAAATACTAGAAGTTATAAAGCTATAATAGCTTATTATATAGATAATATATTAGCTATTGCTATAAATTAACAAACTATAGATTATATCTATAATATTACTTCTAAGTATATAAAGATTAAAAAGCTAGGGGTTTCTACTATGTTTCTTAGTAATAAGATTATTATAGATAGGAAAAATAAAGCCTTATATATATATTAAATATAATATACTTATAAAATATTAAATAAGTATAATAAAACAAAACTATATCCTGTACTTATGCCTTATATAAATACTAAATATTTAGTATTAAATAAGGAATAAGCTATAAAAGAGGATATTAATTCCTATTAATAAGAAATAGGATCTTTAATATATTTAGCCTTAAAAACCAGGCCTGATATAACTTATCTAGTTAATAATTATGCTAGATATATATCTAATCCTTTTAAGGATTATATAATAGTACTAGACTATATTTAGGTATATTTAAATATATTCCCAGATATTAGTCTATATTATAACTATAATATTATTATTAATTATAATATTATTGGATTTTTAGACTCTAATTGGGCTGGAGATATAGAAGATAGAAAATCTACTTCTAGCTATATCTTCTATTTTAGCTTATATAATATTATAAGCTAGAATACTATAAAATAAAAAACAGTTACTTTAAGTAGCTATAAAGCTAAATATATAGCTTTATTAGAAGCAGTTAAAGAAGCTATTTATCTATATAATAGCTATAACTTTATACTTAAAGAAGCTTCTATAGATTTTAATCTTAAAAAGTCTAAGATTCTTATAGATAATTAAGCAGCTTAAAAACTGGCTGAAAATCTAGAATATTATAAAAAGGCTAAGTATATTAATATTAAATATCATTTTAGCAGAAACGCTATATAGGATAATTTAGTAGAATTATTCTATGTTAAATCTAAAGATAACGTAGCAGATATTCTAACTAAGCCTGTTAGTAAGAATATTCTAGAACTAGTTAAAACTAGGCTAAATATTATATCTAAGGGTTTTTTACCTACTAATAGTAAAACTGATATATATAAATTAGTAGCAAAATTAGACTATTAGTTATATATAGTTTTCCCTTATAAAAGACTTTTATTTTATTTTTTTACTTTTTTACTAAGGTTTTTACTTTTTCCTTAGAAATATATTTCCTATTTATAAGGTATTATATTTATATATATATATATACTTTAAGGGGGTATATAAGAAATATATTATTCCTTATTACTATAAAAGGAACTTATATATTATTATTATATATTTTTAGAGTGCTATAACTCTATGGATATAAGAGGTATGAGAGAATAAATAATATATTTGAAATCCTTGTAAAAAATGGCGTTTTTTGGGATATATATTATATTACTAATATTATATAAGCAGAGTATTTGGAATAATAAAGTATTTAAAATAATAAAGTTTTAGAATAAAGTTAAGCTAAACTAAAGTTAAGCTTAAAACTAAGCTTAAATTTAAGGTTAATGCTAGTGTTAGAAGCTAAACCTTAAACCTAAAACCTTGTTATTATTACCCTCTTAGGAAATAAGGTTTAATTTAGGCCTAAAGGGCTATAAGACCTTAGAAACTAAATTATCTATATATACCTACCTTTTCCCCTGCCTTTTTAGGCCTTAGATATCTAAGAATTTATCAATAAAAATATCATTCCATATCTATATTTCTCTCTCTATCTGAATATTATATAACAAACCTGAAAAGTTACCCTTATATACTATTTATTGCCTGAAATCTACTTATACTACTTTGGGAACTTTTCTACTTCTCCCGCAGCCTTTATAGCCGTTCTTATAGATACTAGGATAGTAAGTAATTTAGTATAAATAGTAATTCTAGTATAAAGAGCTATTTAGTATAATATTAGAGATATCTATAAATATTAGAGACTTCTATAGAATATTATTAACTTTAGTAATAAAAGTCTTAGTAAAATAGACTTTATCTCTATTTATTTATACTTTATTAAAGAAAGAGATAGTAATTAGGTTTATAAAGAAGATTTACTTTTTAATCTAGTTATTAATTTCTCTTTTAGTATCTTAGTTAAGCTTATTCTATAGTTAACTAAGTTTATAAAATATCTATTAACTATAATATTCTAGCTTTTAGATAGATACTTAACTTTAAAGTTAAATATATAACTCTATAAGATTTATTAAATAATAAGAGCTTTAGGTAAGTTAGAGATAGTATTATTAAGCTAAGTAATAAAAGTCTTAGTATTTATTTCTAGTATAAAGTAGTAGCTATAGAGATAAAAGCAGACTTATTTAAAAGCCTTAAGTATACTTCTTAACTCCTTCTTTTTAGTATTATAATTTAGCTTTATATTAGTTTATAAGCTACTTTTATATCTAGAGACTATATACTTATTATTAATATATTAACTAAATATAGTGCTCTAACTAAGACTATAAATATTAACTATAAAATAGATCTTATCTATATTAGTACTATAGTTAAGCTTAATAAGAATAGAAATAGAGATAAGTGAGTTTTTAAGAGTATTTATAGCTAACTATTAAAGCTAGTTCTATTTAAATAAAATATCTTTCTTTAAGAAAGCTATAAATAGCTTAGTAATAGCTAAAATTTCCTAAACCTAAACTTAATAAAATATTATAACCTTAAGAAAAGATTTAAGGTTAGTAAGATTATTATAGACTCTCTATTTCCTAATCTTAATAATCTTTAACTTCTCTAGTTTTTAGCTACTAATACTATAAATATATTTTATAATAGTAATAAATTACTAAGCTTACTATAATCTCTTAATAGTAATAATATAGCTAGCTAACTTAATATTAATAAGAACCTTATTAATATTCTAGATATATTTTAGAATATATCTATATAGTTTAGAGTAACTAGAGACTTTTTTATTATTATATCTTAAAATAGGGCTCTTAATAGCTATATTATTAAGAAAAGCTTTATAATAAATTAGAATTAGATTATATAGAATTTATATTATAACTTTTATAAACTAAGCTATAGAATTAGTAGCTTCTTAAGGTAGAGTATATATCTAAAGAATGCTAATTAGTATTATAAAAGTTATAATATTATAGCTTTATAGATTTAATAAGACTTAGTTATATCTAAAGAAGAAATTTAATAATAAGAAAAGCTAATATATTATAAAGTTTTTTAAGACCTTATTACTAAAAGAAAGTAAAGTAATATTATATAGAGTAATAATATTAGCCTTAGTTATAAAGTTAATAAAATATATCTTTCTATCTTATTTCTTAATTAAGAAAAAGAGATTTCAGTAAGCTATATAACTTTACTTAAGAATATTTCTCTTTAGCCTATTTTTTAGAATTATTATTATATTACTCTCTAAAGCTTTTAGAATTAGTATATTTCTTACTTACTAAGCTTTATAAAAAATAACTCTAATTATTTAAAGAGAAGCTATAAATAGATAAATAAATCTATAATACTTAAAACTTTATATAAAAAGTTTCTTTTTATTACTTAGAACTTTAAAGAGAAGCTTTTTCTCTTTTAAGTTAAAATAGTTTATTATTACTAAGATTTTATTAAGCTATTTTACTATAAAATATCCCTTTTTAGAAATAGTTAAAAACTTTAGTTAGATAAGATTTATAAAGATACTTTTTAATACTAATCTAAGGTTTTCTTTTACTTTTACTTAGGTTTTTAATTTCTACTCTAGATCTTTTTTAGATATTAAGTTATTAAAGGTAAATTATTAATTAGCTAAAACTTTATATTTCTTTATTTTATATATTATATTAACTTCTCTATATACATAAAATAAAGTATTATTATAGATATAATTAGTTCTTAGCTTATTTTAGATTCTTATTAAGATCTTTTCTAAGAGGTTGTCTCTTTAATAGAATTAATAATATATCTAATTATTAGCTATATTAAATCTAATTCTCTATTCTAAGTTAAAAAGATTTATAAAGAGTAAGAGATATATTTTAGTAAAAAGGAGAAGTTACTAAAGCTTTTTATTAATTTTAAACTTTAGTAAGTTAATTCTATATATTACTTACTTTTTATAGTATTTCTAAATAAGAAAGTTAAATTCTTTAACTATATAGCTAAAAGCTTTAATATACTTAGGTTTTTTTATAATAAGGATATTAATAATAGTTTCCTAGTTTTTAGAAAAAATAGCTTTACTATATATAAAAAGATACTTAGCTATCCTAAATAATATAAGTTTAGTACTATTATATAGCTTAGTAGAAATTAGCTCTTTCTTTTATTAATAAGTTAGCTAGTTTCTATCTTTATTTTATTTCTAAAATAAGAGAGGTTTACTTAAAATATTAATTAGAAATACTAAAACCTTCTCTACTTTATAGCTAGATATATAGTTAGAGTTTATATAGTTAGCTTTCTTTCTCTTTCTCTAGTAGTAATATCTATAAAACCTCTTTAAAAAGGGTTTATAATAGTTAGATTACTATTTATTTTTATAGAATTAGTATCTAGAAATATATCTTTATAATTCTAAAATAGCCTAAATAATTACTTTTATTCTTAGTATAATAGCCTACTTAAAAAAGACTTTAAGTATTATATAAAAAATATTACGATTTTTATTAAATATTACTAAAACCTTTTTATCTTTTTTTAATAGTTTTTAAACTAGAAAGTTAAAGCTTTTTAATTAATTAGCTTTTATTATTAATATTATCTTCTTTAGTATATATAGACTAAGCTAGCCTTTTAGTTTATAAAGCTATAATTATAAACTCTTACCTAGTTATCTATTAATTTCTATAATTACTAAGCTAGCTATTATATTAAAATTAGTAGTAGTAGTCTCTATTTTCTCTCCTCTATAGAAACTAAATAAGCTTACTAAATATAAAAAAAGCTAATAAAGTTAGAAAATAAAGTAATAAAATAATTAGTAAAATCTAAAGTATAAGATATTACAGAAATATAGATTTTCTAATTACTAGCTTAAAAGATACTAATTACTAAAGTTAGTAAGTATTTTAGTATTATTCTAATATATATAATAAATAGAGCCTTAAGGATTATATTTTTAGATATCTTACTATATAGATTAATATAAAAGGAGATATTAAGTATATAATAGCTATTAATATAGATATCCTTAACTATTATACTCTTAAAAGTTACTATAGCTTAAGTATCTATAAAGCTTTTAACTCTAAGGTATATAGAGATACTACTTTTCTATATATTATTATAGCTAATATACTCCTTAGATATAATATTAATAGTAATACTAATATTAATAATTTTATATTATTTTAAATATATAGACTAGCTAATCCTTATAGTAATTTAGAAATATAATATAATAAAGTTCTATAAAGTTAAGACTTAATATTAATAGATAATAGTAATATAATATAGATACTTTACTAAATTATTAAGAAAAGTAACTAGTATATTAAGGTATTTCTTAAACTAAGTACTAAATAGAATAATATCTATTATATTAATACTTACTATACTATAATAAGATAGTTAACTAAAAATAGAAAGCACTAAGCTACTTAAGAAGACTTAGAAATTATAAATTATATTTATAAAGAATTAAGAAAGGCTAGTTAAAGAAAAGAAAGTTAGATAGAATACTAAGTAAAAGAGAATTCTCTCTAAAATCTATTCTTAGTTTAGTATAGTAGCTCTATAAAATATCTATACTACTATAGCTTTCTTTTTATAAACTAAAGCTTAAATATAAACCTTAATAGTACTAATCTCTATTTATAAAAGTGCTTTATATTAAGATTAAAAAGTTAGATCTATTTATATATTATTCTAATATTTAATCTTTTATATAAGGTAGCTATTAAATCTAGAGATTTTTATAATATAGCTAAGTAGATCTCTCTCTATAGATATAAATATATCTAGATACTAATTACTATTTTACTAAAGATAGTTCTAGATAACTAGCTTTATATATTTATAAACTATATTATTATAGTTATACTAAACCTAATAAAGAAAGGATTTTAAAATAGTAATCTTTTTATTTACTTACTTAGCTTATAGATCTTTAGAAAAGATCTAGCTTTTTAATATTATAATAAAAGATTTAGGTTAAGGGGTTTTAGTAGCTTCTAAGAAGCTATTATTAACTAAAGTATTCTTATCTTTATTTATAACTTCCTTAATATAAAGCTTTAGAAATAGAGTAAGTAAATAAGTTATATTTAGGTCTATAATATAAACCCTCTTCTTAGATCTAGTAATAGAGTTAGGTATTATATAGTAGTTTTAAGTTTATAATCTAGTTATAGTATTAATATCTATATCTATAGAGAAAATAATAGCTAGAGTATTAAAAGCTAGTATATAGATATTAAGGATATTATAGATAGTATCTAAGGTTATTATATTAATAAAAGAGGTTTTTATAGCTAAAGTAGAAACTAAAAGTCTTAAAGTTTTTTATATAATATACTAAGTATACTTATTTAACTATTTATAGCTCTTAAGCTAAAGCTTAACTTTCTAAAAATATAGAAAGTATCTATAAAAAGTAAAAATACTATCTTCTAGCTACTTAGTTTTATTTATACTAGCTATAAGAATTAGAAAAGAAATAATTATTAAGTTATACTAGCCTTATTAATAGCCTTTATTCATAGCCTTTATTAATCTCTTTATTAAGAACCTAAATATAGAGAGAATTCTATAGAGCACTAATTTACTAAAGATCTCTATAAAATAAGTAAAGCTTTATATTAATAAAGGCTTTAGTAGTTTTATAATCTCTAATAAAATACTCTTTCTTACTATAGATATAGTAAGTATTAAAATTAATACTTTCTATAAACCTTAGAGATTTTAGCTAGTAGTAAGATTTAAGGTTTATAGAGCCTAAGTAACTTTCTCTTCTTAAATTAAAGAATATATAGCTATATTCTCTATATATAAAGCTATAGTTATAAAGGTTACTAATATAATAGTTATATCATAAAAGCTTCTATATAGACTAGAGATTAGTTATATTAGTAATATATATACTAACTTTATTAATAGTATAGTTATATTAGGAAATATTAATATAATATCTAGTTTTAATTTACTTAATCTCTATATTCTTAAGATAGGTAATAAGATTATTTATCTAAGCTTCTTAATTAGGAATACTAATTATATTATTCTTTAGCTTAATTTTTATAGATAATACTCTTAATTATTTATACTTAAGTATAATAATTAATATACTAACTAAAGTATTCTCTCTAATATCTTATAATTATATATATATTTATTAAGACTAAATTTATTTAGTAATTATAATCTCTATCTAAATCTAAGAAATTAAAGAGACTTCTATAGTTTTTATAGAGAATCTTTAAGATATATTTTATAGTCTATTTAGAAGAGTAATAAAAAGTAATATAGTTAATCTCTATATTAAGTAATATAGAAAGTCTTTTTTTAGCTACTCTATTTTAAAGATTACTAATCTTAGTAAGAGACTTAAGGATATAGCTAGAGTTATTAATCTCTAGACTAAAAATAAAGCTTTAGAGCTTCTTATTTAGGTTTAGTTAAGTATTTAGGTTTATAATATAATATATTCTATAGAGATTATTCTTAAGAAAAAGCTAATTATTATATTAAGTAGAAATACTCTTAAAGATTTATTAATAAGCTTTAATATAGTACTAGCTAACTAAAATAAATATTTTCTCTTTATTCTATTTATAAAGCTTAGTATAGAATAAATAATTCTTAAGAAAGTTAGAAATATTATTATAAATAAACTTAGAGATTTCTAAGCTATAAAAGATAATGAGGGTATTAATATACTACTTCTATATAGCTTTAGCTAACTTCTTAATTATCTCTATAATATTAATAGTAAATAGAGAGACTAACCTTTTAGTAAAAAATATAATAATAACCTTTATAAATATAACCTTATCTAGCTATAAGTCTAGGCCTACTCTCTATAGCTTAAGGAGAGCTATATCTTTATAGTTTTTATATTTATTATAGATATCCTTATTAATATAAACTTAGCAACTAATCTTAGTACTTTAAAACTATAAAGATAAAAACTTCTTAAATCTATTATTATTTATAATAATATAATAAAAGACTTATTCCTAAATACTCTTATATATAGCTTTCTTAAAGAGTTTTATATCTAAAGTATAGTTCTTAAAGATAGAAGAGTTTAAAGTAAGTATACTAACTTTAAGGACTTTTCTAGATATCTTAGAATATTACTTAGATATAGTATAGTAAGTAGTTAATATAATTTTTTATAATTTAATATTAGTATTAATACTAAAGTTTAGAAATATTTAAATTATTTAATAATATAAGAGAAGAATTATATAGTAATTTAATCTATAATAATTAAGTAAATAGTAAGAAAGAGAGCTTTAACCTCTTTCTCTTTCTATATAGTAGTTATAAATTATAGACTAGGGATAGTAATAGCTCCTATTTCTTCTATAAATATATAAGCTCTCCTTTTTAATATAGCTAGAAATAGTTATAGCTTCTATTTCTTTTATAAGTTTATAAACTCTCTTTTATTCTTTTTTATAAATAATATTATTCTATAATTTTCTTAACTTTATAAATATTAACTATATAGTAACTAAGATAGAGCATAAATCCTCTTAGTTAAGCTTATTAACCTAATTAGTATTATAAATTTATTACTTTATTATTAATTATTAAGTTCTAGATTATAGAAAGTAGATACTAGCTCTACTTTTATAAAAACTAAGGAGAGAAGAGAAAACTTTTTAATTTAGTAAAATCTAAAGCTATTATAGCTATACTTTTAGAGTTTTAAGTATTTCTATCTAAAAACTCTAACTATATAACTATTATACTTAGTATTTTCTTAAATTAGGTCTATAAAGAGTTTTCTAAATATCTTTTTATAAAATCTATTATTATAGCTATTAGATTTATAAAGTTAATATTCTATTAAGTAATAAGAATAATATATTATAGTTTTATATTAAATATAAGCTTATTTATAGAGTATAGAAATATATCCCTTTTAAGTATTATAGAGAAAGTCTTAAGAGAGAAGAATCTACCTCTAAGTACTATTTAAATAGATTAAGAACTCTAAGATAAAAATAATAAAACTATATATTTCTATATACTTATATAAAAAGATTATAATATTATAGCTTTATATCTAGAGACTTCAGAATAAAGAAAAGAATCTTTCTATATATAATAACCTTATTATAGATATAATTTATTAAGTAAAAGTAATAAAGGCTTCTAAATAATAAGATAAACTATAGTAATACTAACTAATAATAATTCTCTATCCTCCTCTCTATCCTTAATAAGGTAAAAGTCTTACTATAATATACTAACTAATATATCTATCTAGGCAGTCTCTAAACTAGGCTGTCTGCACTACTCTATCTCACTATAAATAATAATCCTTAAGCTATATTTCTATTTATAAATTATATAAATAAAGTTCTTTATTATTTAAAGTAGAAAGGAATAAATATCCTTACTTTATATCTCTTAGTTATAGTAATTCTTAGTTTAAATAGATATTAGTAATAGTAGTAATTACACTATAAGTTATTATAGTATTTTAATATCTTTAGCTATATCTATTAATAGGTTATTTAATATATACTAAATAATATATTACTTTAGCATAAAGCTACTAATAATATTAAATATACTTCTTATTTAGGTATAAGCTATAGTTTTAGGTTAAAAGTGATTTCTTCTTAATAATTATAAATCTAATAATAATAATTATTTTATAGTAAATAATTTAAGTATTTTAAGTAAAGATTTTATAATACTTTAGTATATATAAGTATAGATATTATAGATTTCTAGTAGTTTTTAAAAAATAGTAATATAGATATAAAGAGAGTAAATCTTAAGCTTAAATATAGTAATCCTATTAGGATAGATAATTCTATAGTAGGACTTTTATTAAGCTTAGAGTTATAACACAGCCCCCCTATAAAAAAGGCTATTATAAATTCACTCAGTTTATAGATATAATTTAGGAAATACTATAGAGGCACTTTAACCTATACTCTCTACTAATTAAGAATAATAATATAGAAACTCTATATATTTCTATTAGTAAGCAAACCCTTATATAAAGTTAGATATATACTCTAGCTAAATAGACTAGCAGAATAGTAATAGAGCTAATTATATTAGAGCTAAGGGCCTCTAGCTACTATATAGTGATTTTACCTACTTTATAACAGACCTTCTAACTCCACACTGCGCCTCCTAATAATATACACAGCCTTTAGTTATATAATTATAATTACTAACCACTTATCCTAACTATAGCTATACTTATATATATATATCTTACTAAACAGCCTTATAATCCTTAACTTCACAGTTTAATAATAATATCTATTAACTTATTCTCTTACCTATTATCTATACTGCTAATACTATCTCTATTACTACTTTATCTACTAGCTTTACTATTATCAGCAATACTCTCTCTATTAGTTAGCATAAGCTATAATTATTAATATTTAAGCCCTAAAGGGCTGCTTCTGCCTTAGTATTATAGAAGGTCTATTTAAAGAAGAGCTATTTTATAAAGTACTTAATAACTTATCTAACCTCTACTGCTAAGTCTGCTTACTTATTTATAATATATAAGTGTATCTATAAGTCCCCTATAGAGGTGTTAATAAAGGCTTTCTTAAGGACTATATTAATAATATACTCTTAGTGTTATATAGAGAGCCTTATTAATTATATTAATACTAAACTATTATATAATATTTTATATATTATTAATATTAATAGGTATGCTTTATATATAGCTAGTATATTAATATACTAGGTTTAATACTAATATCTTAGAGGACTTATTATAGATTATAGAATAAGAATAAGGAAGAGAGATAGGTATAAAGCCCTACTTATAGAGCTTTTTATATTTCTAGCTATAAAAACCTCTTAGAAGGTTAAGGAGTTATCTCTTATATATATAGTATCTTACTAAAAGGTTTACCTTTTAGGCGTTTTTCCCAGGCTATAAAAGCCTTAGTAGCCTACTTAGCTCTAATATAATTAGCTCTATTATATATAGTATAGTGTTATCTATAGTATTACTATTCTACTAGTCTATTTAGCTAGAGTATATATCTAACTTTATATAAGGGTTTGCTTACTAGTAGAGATATACAGAGTTTCTATATTATTATCCTTAACTAGTAGAGAGCATAGATTAAAGTGCCTCTATAGTGTTTTCCAAATTATATCTATAAACCAAGTGAATTTATTATAGTCTTTTTTATAGGAGGGCTATATTATAACTATAAACTTAATATTAGGTCTAAGTAGGCTACTAAGGCTTTTATAATAATACCTTTATTAGACCTTTTAGTAAGGTAAAAAACGCCTAAAAGGTAAACCTTCTAGTAAGGTGCTATATATATAAGAGATAACTCCTTAACCTCCTAAGAGGTTCTTATAGCTATAAGCATAAAAGGCTCTATAAGTAGGGCTTTATACCTATCTCTCTTTCTTATTCTTATTAACTTATAATAAATTCTCTAAGATAGCATCACTATACTTAGTATATTAATATACTAGATATATATAAAGTATATCTATTATCACTAATAATATAAACTAGATTACTATAGAGTTTAGTATTAATATAATTAATAAAAACTCCTCCTTCTTTAACTAACCTAGTCTATATAAAGAGTATATTATTAATATAGCTCTTAGGAGAGCTTACCTTAATACCTCTATAGGGGATATCTATATATATCCTTAAATTATATATAAATAAGTAAATATAGTAGTAGAAGTTAAATAGGTTATTATATATTCTATTTATTAGCCCTTCTTTAAACAGGCTCTCTATAATACTAAGGTAGAGGTAGCCCTATAGGGGAATATTAATAAGTATAGCTTATACTAACTACTTATAGAGAGAGTATTACTAATAACAGTATAGCTGCTATAAAGATATTAGTTAGCCTAATTAAATAAGAGAACTAGTAGATAAAGCAGTAATAGAGGTAGTATTAGTAATATAGGTAATAGATAAGAGGATAAGTTAATAGTTTAGTAGTCTATAGTAAATAAATAATTAAAAAACTATATTATTATTAAACTGTGAGGTTAAGGATTATAAGGATATAGATAGGCATATATAAGTGCAGCTATAGTTAGGATAGGTAGTTAGCAATTATAATTACGTAACTAAAGGCTGTGTGTATTGTTAGGAGGTGTGGCGCAGAGTTAGAAGGTCTGTTACAAAGTAGGTAAAATCACTATGCAGTGGCTAGAGGCTATAGGACTTTTATTATATTAGCTTATTATAATATTTATAGATTTCTTATTTATCTATTATCTCCTATTCTTATCATTTAAGTAGTATTCATAGGTAATAAGTTATATTAATAAAGTTATTATTTATATAATAGATATAGAGATATATTAAGGTCTTCAAGGTAGGTATACTATAAGTTGATTTATCTTTTTTATCTTAATAACCTAAGTAATATAAAGGTAAGTGTCTTATATATTAAATTATAAATCTAGTATAGAAGTTATTACTTTATCTCTTTAAGTAATACCCTTACTAATCTATAGAAGTTAAGTAGTATAATATATAAATTGAACTACTAATTAGTATGAGATTTATACTAGATTAAGGTTTATATAGAACCTAGGGCTCTCTTTATATATATATATTTAAAGCCGAAAGTTAATATATATCTATTTAGAAATTCCACTTAACTATATAGGCAGTAGTATTAAACTATATATATATACTCTATGATAGGTTATATAACTTTATATATATCTATTAATTACAGTGTGTATCCCGCTGCTTTATAGGTTATAGTGTTAGTATAATACTTATATATACTTCTAAGACTTTATTATTATAATATTTATATTATAAGGGTAAGGATCTAACCCCTTAAGTAAGAAAGCCTTTTTATTATTATTTTAGGAGCAGTATTAGGCTTTATATAGTAAAGGATTTAGATTATTATTATTATTATTATTATTATTCTTATAATATTTAAGTCTTTTCTTAGTATAGTTAGGTAGCCACTCTTTTTAGAAAAGACCTTAATATATATATATAGCTCCTTTTTAAGGGATTATTATATACTTAGAAGTATTTATTATATTATATTTTAATATTATTATATTATATATTATACATTTATCTTTATGATTCTTAATAAGATCTATAGAAGCCACACTATAGACCTTATACTTCTACTATTATTAAATTCTATTATATTTCAAATAGAACTTTTATATATAATTATTAAGAGGCAGGTTTGTAAAGGCTACTATTTTATATTATATAGCTTATATTAGATAAACCTTTATTACTTATTATTATTCTTTATGATTTAAACAAGAAGTGGTCTGAATCTGAATCTCTATATATATTATTATATATTAAGAAGAAGTATATTATTCTTCTTTATTATTTATTATTACTGTTCTTTATAATTTATTTAAGGAGTGATCTAAATGTGCCTTATATATAGCAAGTATATTAATATACTGGGTCTGGTGCTAATATGTTAGAGAACTTATTATAGGTTATAGATATACTTAGTACTTCTTATGGATAAGCAAGAGAGATAGGCATAAAGCCCTGCTTAGAGCAGAGCTTTTTATACTTCTAGCTATAAGAACCTCTTAGAAGCTTAAGGAGTTATCTCTTATATAGTAGCGTTACAAATCAAAGTTCCTTATATATCTTAGGCCTAGGCTAATCTAAGTTACTATAGCACCTTACTAAAAGGTTTACCTTTTAGGCATTTTTCCCAAGCTATAAGAGCCTTAGTGGCCTACTTAGCCCTAATATAATTAGCTCTATTATATATAGTATAGTGTTATCTATATTATTACTATTCTGCTAGTCTATTTAGCTAGAGTATATATCTAACTTTATATAGTGATATTTAGAGAGTTTGCTTACTAATAGAAATATATAGAGTTTCTATATTATTATCCTTAACTAGTAGAGAGTATAAATTAAAGTGCCTCTATAGTGTTTCTTAAATTATATCTATAAACTAGGTGAATTTATTATGGTCCTTTTTGCAGGGAGCTATGTTAGAACTATAAACTTAATATAGAAAGAGTATTGCTATAGAACTAGGAATCTCTTAAGGTTATTATTATTATTATTATTATTATTAATTGTAATTTATTAGTTTATATACTAAGAGAAAAAGATCTCTTTATATTATTTAAACTAGAGAAAAATTAATCTCCTAGTCTTTTATTTTATATTAATTATTATTTATAATTAAAGATAGAATAATCTCTTATCTTATTATTATTATTATAGAGAGTATAGTCTGGAGTTATATATATAGTATAGAGAATAAATCTCTTTATATTATTAAAGGTAGGTATTATATTATTATTACCTTTATTATAGAATATATTAATATTTCTTATAGTATATAAAGAAGAAGATATCTCTTCTTATTTATTTTTAATACTCTTTATATTTAAGATTATATATTTGTATTATTCTTATTATAATACACTTCATTTAAGAGGAGATATATAACAAATATCAAAGCTATCTATGGGTTTTGGTAACAGGTTATGTCAAATTATATAGTATGGGGTGTAAAATGATAGTGTATTAAGTGTGTAGCTATCTGGAAATCTCTATATATAGATCTACACGTTATTTATACCTAAAAGTGGCTAATATCTATATTATGCTATTATGCTATAGTTGCTGCTGCTTTTGTATATATTTAGTGCGTTACTATATATACTAAGGGGTTAATTTAATATACCCCTTTAGTTTTAATATAATATAGCATAATATAGTATAATTTAGTATAACTAGCTAAGCTTGCTGATTAACTCTAAAGCGCTTTAAATCTAGTATATTTAAGGTTATCTAAATATATCTATTTAACGTAAAGTTATTTAATATTCTATATATTCCCTAATAACTTTATAACTCTATTATTTACCTACCTTATAATCTCTTCTTTAGTATTATCTCTTAGTATTATCTATAGGTTACTATAAAGTATTTAGGTCTTTAGTTCTTAATTATAGTATTATAACTTAGTCTTCCTATCTAATTTAAGGCTTTATAGGCTTTACTTAAAAAGTTAGTAATAATAAACTTATTTAAGTAATAATAACTTAAGAATATTATTAGTGAGAGGGATTATTATATAGAGGGGATATTACTTCTTTTATAGTTATTTATCTTAGCTTAATTTAACTACTTTATTTTATAGAATTACTTATTTATAGTAAGAGGGATTACTACTCTCTATTATCCTTTATTACTACTTATAGAGTATTTTAAGAAGGTATTATTATTAATAGTAAGATCTAGTTAGTGTAATATATAAGGGTATTATTAGTTTTTAAGGGGTTATAGTATAATTATAAAAAGGTAAAGAAGACTTAGGTTATTTATATAAGTAAAGTTCTTAGTAAACTATATACTTAAAAGCTTAAATATTAGCATAATACCCTCTCTTTTATATAGATATAATCTTATAGTTAGTGATAGATTTAGTAAGCTAATTTAGTTAATATAGTAACTATAAAGTTACCCCTTTAGGTTAGGTATTAAGCTTACTTAAATCTAGGCTTAATATTATTATTATTATTTTATAACTTCTCTCTCCTCTAAGCCTCTATAATTATTTATAACTTATTAATAAAGCCTACCTAAGTAATAAATCTCTTATAAGACTACTATAAGAGGGCTTTTATAAATTTATTAACTATTAGTTTAGCTAAAAGGATATAAATAACCTTAATATACCTCTTTATAACCTCCTACTATAACTAGTAGTTATAGATATTAATATAGTAGAGTTTTATCTATAGCTAGAATATTTCCTTTATAATAAGGTTTATAGTTTATAGATTATTATATTAAATTATAATTTTTAGTATATTAATAGCTATAGAATCTATAAATTTAGGTAGTTTATTACTTAAGAAAGAGATTTATAAAGTAGTAATAAGTTAGTTTATAAATAGTTCTTTCTTTACTACTTAAAAGAAAGTAAGAAGCTTTATCTCTATAGTTAATATAGTAACTATATTTTATTTATTTACTCTCTATAATATTATCTCTCTAAAGAGCTTTATTATAAAGAATTAAGAACTTTCATAGCTTAGTATATTATTATTAAAACTAATATTTAATATAACTTTAAGTTCTTTAGTTAATCTCTTAGAAACTCTATATTCTAGATATAGTTTCTTTATTTATATAAAGTATTAAATAATATAGTTTATAATATATTAATAATAAAGCTTAGGGTTTTAGTTAAAGTAGGTAAGTCTGCTAACTATAAATAAGATATTAGGTTTTATTATTACTATAGTATATAGTAATAATCCTATTTTTTATTAATATCTTATAATATTAACCTTTATTACCTCTTCCTTATAGAGTAGGAGTTCTTTTTATACTATTAAGGTTTTATAGTTTTTTATTAATTTACTATCTAGAAGTTTTAATAGCTTCTTAAAGAAAGATAACTATAAAAGCTATAGTTTATAGTTATATTAATCTTAAATAACCTTAACTTCTAGAAACTACTAAATATCCTTTTCTCTTTTAAGGTAATATTATAGTTAAAGTTTACTAATTAGCTATTTTACCTTAATCTTTTCTAAAGAGAAATATATAATTATATAGTTATTAATATAAAAGAAGAATAAAATCTTATTATTATATTAATAGTAGTTTTTACTAGCTATTTACTTAAACCTACTTACTATAAAATCTATTTCTAGATATTATTACTATAGAAATAGTAATTAATAAAGTCTATAAAAGGCTTTAACTAACTTTAAAATATATCTACTTTTTTTAATATCTTAGTACTATCTCTATATAGACCTCTTTATTAAGATTAGTATAAATAAAAATATTAACTATATTATATTATAGAAGGTTTATATTAAACTAGTTTATAACTATAATAAGAGTTCTAAAGAATATACTAACTAAAGTAATAATATAAATATCTCTTAGATTATAAAGCTATTAATCTTCTCTAATAATAAGTCTTACTTTAACTTTAATACGTTTTCTATACTTATCTAGCTTATAGATATATACTTAGTAATAGCTAAGAACTTTATAACCTTATATTATTATACTAAGTACTTTAATCTATAAATTTAATAGTTTATAACTATTTAAATATAATCCTTTAGCTTTTCTAAACTTATTTCCTAATAGGTAACTAGCTAGTTAGCTATATAATAAAGATAATAATAGTAAATCTCTTTAGTAAGTTTCTTTTAAATATCTCTTTAACCTATTCTTAATAGAATTATTTAATATTATTAGATTAAATAGAAAGCTTCTAGCTTTAAGGCTTAATACTTAGTTATACTTCTTACTAATACTAAATTAGCTAGACTATAAATAGATATAGAGATTATCTTACTACTTAATTAATTTACTTAGCTTTATACTAGTTAGAAATACTATTTTATAGAAAGTTCTTAAATTAATTCTAAATTTCTTAGATTTAGTAATAATAACCCTTTTTCTCTTTACCTTAAGATCCTCTATTACTTAGAAAGATAATAAGAATAGAGATTAAGGTAGAGTAATAAATTGAAACTAAGCTTAGAAATATTTAAACTTATTTTATAGCTAGAACTTAGTTAGTATATTAACCTTATTAGTTTTTATTAAATTAGTTAGTAATAACTATTTAGCTTCTTTATTATCCTTAGTATTATCTAGGTTTACTATTTATTATAGCTTTATTAACTTAATAATATTATTATAGTAGTTATATATTTCCTTTTAATTTATCTCCTAAAAGTTATTCTTTTACTTATTAATATTATTACTAAATTTTATACTTTTATTAAACTTAATATCTTTTATAGTAATAACTTATTACTTTGCTAAGTAATATACTTTATAGAAGTTTAATAAAGTATAGCTAATAAGATATCTAATTTAAGCCTTAGTATTAAATTACTAAAAGTGGTTTTTATAAAGTTAAGCTTATATAGTTAAGATAAATACTTTATAGCTATATTATTATAAATAGGAGATATTTAGTATAGTAGTATTACTTTTTATAAATTAGTATAGAAGTTTATATAAGGTTTTCTAATCTTTTAACTATAATAGAGTATAGTTATATATACAGATTACTGCTATATAAATCTTAAGCTATAAATAAGATAGAAGTTTTAATAATAAATAAAGATATCTAGCTTTTATCTTTATAACTACTATAATCCTCTCTCTTTTTCTATTTTAAGTTTATATATTTAATATTAATAATTTAATTTAAATATCTATTATCTAGATAAGGCTCTCTATTTCTATATACTTTAGGACTTTGTTATTATATTTAAATACCTTAATTATAACCTTTAGCTTTTTTTTAACTAAGTTAATAAATTAAGTAAATACTTTTATTAAGATTTTAGTTAAGTAGTTTTTAAGATAGTAGTTTTAAGTATAATCTAATAATTAGTTTATAAAGAGTAAGAGGGTTATAAAGCCTCTATATTCTTATTTAAATAAGTAAAAGTCTAGAGCTATTTATCTCTCTAGTATTAAGGTTATAATAAACTTTCTTAGTATTTAGTATACCTATTATATTATCTTCTCTAAGCTATATATATTATAGTTTACTATTACTAGGGATATTTTGCTCTTTACTCTTATACTATATATTATTATCTCTAGATAGTATATTATAGCTTCTTTTATATAGCTAAGTTAAGAATACTAGTTACTATAGATATCCTTTTTTAGCTTTCTTCTTATTAAGGTTATAATGATATTATACTATAGAGAGATTAATATAGTATTATTATAAAATACTACTTAAGGCTTCTTTAGTATATATTTAAGAATATATTAACTATAAATATTAAGTACTTTAGTAATAAATATACTATCTTATTATTATAGATAGTAGTTATCTAGTTTATTATCTTAGTAGATATTCTTTTTTTAAGCTTCTATATAATATAAGATTACTTACTATAGTACTATAATAAATAGTATTTAAAAGCTATAGTTTTACTAGATAACTTTTAGGTTTAATAATATTTATAATTATAGATTTATATTCTTTAATTAATATTAGCTTAGATTTTATAAAAGTAAAGTCTTTATTATAAGTATTATATACAGTTTTAAAGTATTTAAGATTATTTAGGATATAGATTATTAAATCTAAATTTAATACTATTAATTTAGATAATTTATAGATATAAGTTATAGTAAATACTGCTTTCTTAACTTTTACTTTTTCTCTATATCTCTTTAAGAGTTATTAATTCTTTATAGAGATCTTTAAATAATTAATCTTATTTACTAACTTTCTTTTATATTACTTCTTTATAAAGTTAGTAACTATGTTATTTAGAGTCTAGCTATTAATTACCTTATTAATGAAGATATATTAATATTTTAATAAGTAATAGTAATCTATATATACTTAATACTTACTAACTTCCTTTTTATACTTATCTTATTTATTATTAAACTTTTTATCAATCTATCTTTTCTTTAACTTATTTTAAGGTTAAGAAGTCATTACTAAGTAAATTAAAAGGTTAGTTATTATTAATCTAAAAGCTTTACTTTTTATAATATATAACTTTAAGACTATAGTATTAACTATTTCTAAAACTTTACTTTATATATTCTTAATAAGATTATTAAGCTTTAAAGTTCTATTATTAACCTTTTTTTATAGATTAACTTATATATTATAGCTTATAATAGGAAAGAGGTTTAGTAAGTAATATAGATAAAGTTATTAAACTATTCTAACTTTTTACTACTATTTACTATATTAACTATTCTTAATTTAGATATAGCTAATTTATACTTATTAATCTACTCTATAGTTAACTTTGAAATTATAATCTTTTTTTTATAGAGGATTAAAAAATTTCTATATAAACTATTTTTACTAACTTAAGCTACTAAATATTATTAATTCTAGCTCTTATCTTTAGCTAGATAATAATATTAATAATAAAGTTCTAAGATATAAAGTAAGTTAATTAATACTTAAAGTTAACTATCTCTTAAATATAGTTCTTAAATTAGATTACTATTTTATATAAATCCTTAATATTTTTTATTTTATCTTTATATATTAATAACTATATTATATATATATATATTAATCTTATCTTATTAAGTTATTGAAAAACTATGCTAGTTTAGATTTTATTAATATTACTTATCTTAACTTTAGCTAAGCTATACTAAATACTAAAGTAGATAATTTTCTTATTTTAATATTCTAGATATTAGTTATAAAAAAGTTAGTTTTCTAGAGATAGTTTTAAAGCTTTAGCTTCTTTTGAATAATACTTAAAATAATATTAAGGTTTTCTTTTTTTTTCTATATTCTCTAGATTAATATACTTCTATAGTTTTATTATCTAGAGTTTATACTAAGTTTAACTTTATTATAGAGGCTAATTAGCTAGATTATTAAGTATAGATAAGAAGCTAGAAACTATAGTAATATTAATAATATAAAGTTTATTATAAACTTATATATTACTAATATAAAATTAAATTTAATACTATAGATTTATCTAGATAGCTTTAATTAGTATTATATATAATAATTAGATTATTAATTATTAAATTATATAGTATAGAGTATAAAATAATAATATATTAAGGATATAGCTATTTAGAAATCTCTATATATAGATCTATGTGTTATTTATGCCTAAAAGTGGCTAATATCTATATTATGCTATTGCGCCACAGTTGCTGCTGCTTTTGCGCGCACTTAGCGCGTCACTGCGTACGCTAAGGAGTTAATTTAATAGGTTGCGCTATTATTGTCAAATTGGGCGTAATTATATATATATTTGCAATACTGTTATATATCTGTAATTCTATATATTCACCCTTATTTGGGTGCGTCCTACCCCTTTTTCCTGTATGCACCCTGGTTACAGCTAGTGCACCTGGGCTGCTTTGAGCCTATATATAGAGCCAGACTAATATTATGCCTGACTTATACTATGTGTTCTAGACCCTATAATCTGATATACCCCCTCAGAAATAGCTAGCCTAGTAAGGCTATTTCTAAACTCTATTAGAGTTCTTCTTATCCTAAATATAGGTTTTTATTACCTTTATATACTTTATATTATCTTCTTCTTCTAGGTCCTATATATAGTTTGCCTCTAGTTATATATATTAGTTACTTATTTACAGCTAACTATAGAATACTTTAAATTAAGGGAGTATAAGTGCCTTTATAAGTCTATCTACTATTATCTCTGCTAATAGAGTATAGCTAACTGCTATATATTTTTCTATAATCTTCTATTATAGCTAGTAGTTATAGATATTAATATGTTATAGTCTTATTTATAGCTAAATAAGCTCTATATTAACTAGCTAAATAGTTTATTAATTATTATACTAGATTTAGATTATTATTAATATTATACTAGATATAGTAAAAGCAGCTTTAGTAGTAGTATTACTTAGAAGTTAAACTTATAAAGTAGTTATTAGTTAACTTATAAAGAAAGCTTTATATACTACTTAAAATAGTATAAGTAGCTCTATCTTAGTTATTAATATTATAACTATTATCTGCTTATTTACCTTCTATATAATTATACTTCTAAATAGCTTTATTATAAGTACTTATAAGCTCTTTTAGTTAACTATATTATCTATAAAGCTAGTATTTAAAGTGACTTTAAGTATATTATCTAGTCTGCTAGGCTTAGCACTATATTTAAGGCAGAGGTATTATATTTAGTAGAGGTATTAGAGAACTTAATTAGCAGTATAGTGCTATATAAGGCCTAGATTATTATTAAACCTTATAAGGCAGCTTATAGTAAACACTATATCAGGCTATATTATTACTGCTATATATAAGATTATTCTAATATAGTATTAGTAGTAGTTAATCTTCTATAAAGCTACTTCCCCTTTATATAGTTCTAATTTATCTTTTATTATAAGTATATATACTTAGTTATCTATATTAAGGCTTATAGTATGCTGCTTAAGCAGCTTCTATGCCTTATCTATAAATACTAACTATAATAGCTATAGCTTATATGTAGCTCTATTATAGAACACTTTAATTCTAAGAAACTATTACAGATCCTAACCTCCTTTAAGGTAGTAGCACTTCTAGAAGGTATTTATAGCCTCTTTTACGCTTTTAGTATGCTTATAAGGGAATACTAATATATAATTATCTATATAGAAGAAGAACGTTACTTACCTGTACTACTAGTAGCAGTTCTTACTAGCTACCTATTTAAAGTTAAGTGCTATAAGACTAGCCTCTAAGTGCTTTTACTAAAATAGTAGTAAGTAGTATAGTCTATAAAGCGCTTTTTATAGATATAGGACCTTACTATTATAGTAGTAGCCTGGGAGCATATTTATAAATACTATTTTATTAATAAATATATATATATAAATATATTTATAGTATTATATTATAATAGCTCTATATTAAAATAAGTAGCTATAGCTATTAGCACTTAGAAAGATATATCTATAAGCGTTACTATATATATATCCTATATATCTTTTACTTATTAGTTACCTCAAATCACTAGTCTTACTTTAAACTTTACTAGCTATCTATATTTATTAAGTTTATATATATAAACTTAGTAGTAGCTAAGTACCTAGTAACTATAAGCCTCCCACCTTACTACTTTATACTAGAACTATAATACTTTATATCCTTTTAGGTGAGATTTTTCAGCCTCTAGAAATTTCTTTATAAATAGATATAGTTTTATAAGCCTATTATATAGTGTTAACTAATTATAAGATATAGGTAGAGGAGGTAACTTAAACTAGGAGTAACCTAATAGAGTAACTATTTTATCTGATTTACTTAGACTACTATATACTATAATACTCCTATAGTGCTTTATACTCTCTAGCCTTTATTCTTTAACTATAATAAATACTTATTATTATAGGTCTATTTTATCTATAGCTGCTTTAAGGGTATAACCTACTTCTATTAAAGTTTTAGAGGTATCCTACCCTATATATATACTTAGCAGGTAATTAGTCTAGATACTCTAAGCTATAGAGCTATCTTCTAATTATATAGTCTTATACTTTTAGTATAGCTATATATAGCCTGCTAGAAAGGCAGCTTTAAATAAAGTTTATAGTATATAGTAGTACTAGAGTAATAATAATTTATATTATCTATTTTTATTTATATATTTTAAAGGGTAGTTATACCTTTCCCTATACCCCCTTATACTTATAAGTATACTCTATAGAGCTATAAAAAATGCTATTAGTAGGGTTTCTAGAGGGGTTATTAGTTTAAAATAAGTATTTATATAGATAGAAGTGTTATTTATTTCTAGTATAGTAGTAGTAGCTAGGGCTGCTAGGCTCTGTAATAGTAATAATATAGCTATATCTATATTTTTTAGTATTATAGCTTCTAGATCTTCTATATGCTTATTAGCATAGTTATTATACTTAACTACCTTATCTATCTCCTTATTAGTATCTTATAGAGTAGCTTATATATAGCTTTTACTAATTAGCTAGTTAATCTACTCTTATATTATAGTAAGGTCTATATACTAGAACTTTTTAGTAAGCCTCTTTAAGTTACTATTAAAAAACTTCTTCTTATTAAATATTATATTATATATAGTAAATACTTCTATATATAGTAGGTTCTATATATAAAAGGAGTTACTAGATATATAGCTTATTAGAAAGCTAATAGATATATATAGTATAAGCCTCTTATAGTATTATTACTTAAGTTAAGCTTCTTTTATTATAGTAAATACCTTATAGCTATAGGTATATAGGTGTGAGAGGTTAGAGTATATATAGTTAGCAGACTTACTTACCTAGAAGTGCTTATAAAACAGCTTATAGGGTGTTTACTAGCCTCTTACTATTATAGGTATATAGTTATATAGATAGATAGATAACTTTATTATCTTAAGCTATAGTATATCTAGTAGTTTTATGCCTATTACTATAGCTCTAGTATACTTCTTAATTATAGCACTAACTTATTCTGCTCTGCTATTTTATATTTAAGTGTTTATAATAGAGAGCTTAAAGTAAATATCTTGCACCTTAATAGCAGTAATAATATATAGGTACTTTATAAGCTTAAGATCTATTTTAATTACCTTTATCTATACTCTATACTATATTAAGAGTATTATTAAGTAGTCCTTAATTACTATAAGGAGCTTATCTATATCTTATTATATAAGGTAGAAGTTCTAGGTATATACTATAGGTTAATCTGTTATAAGTAGCGCTAAGTAATATCCTTTATAGCTTTTATTATAATTATAAAAGTCCAGGGTAATATATTTACCTAGCTCTATATATTTAACAAACTCTTATAGCGCTTATTATACTTAGTAGTAAACCTTATCTATATTATAGGTATTATAGTTAACTATTATAATAGGCTTACCCTCTTAGATAAGGTAGACTTCTCTTATACTATTTAAGAGATATTAAATAGCCTCTAGGCCTAGATATCTAAGATACTAATACTATATTATAGTATTACTATAAATAGGTTATTATTTTATTATTATATTATATATATATATATAGCACTTAGCTAGGAGTTACTAAGTGCTTATAAGGAATATAGTGCCTATCTTATCCCTTTTACTCTATAGCAGGGCACCCTCTGAGGTCTCTCTATATTTAAAAACCTGCTAGTAATACCTCTTATCTAATATATAGAAGTAGATATAATCTAATTTTTAAAGATAGTTATTTTATAGGCTTATATCCTACTAGATACTATATTAGTATAGCTTTTTGAGTAATATAAGATTACTTATAAACCTATAGCAGAGTGCTATATTATATAGTTATAGGTATATTATGCTTCTACTATACCCCTTTACCTTAATATTAACTATACTATATCCCTTAATAGAGATCTAGTATATATCTACCTATAAGAAGTTACTAGGAGCTGCTTTAGTAAGTATAGTAAACTATAAGGTATTATTAAATATATATATTATTACTCTAGAGTCTAGAATAGTAGAGTTATTAAGTTAGTAGTTATTTAGCTATATATAAAATATAAACTTAAGTATACCTCTATAATAGCTATATAGTTATTTATCCTCTATATACTATCTGCTACTTAGTTTAAGCTTATAAATATACTTTATAAGCTCCTTATTATTATTAATATACTCCTCTACTAAGTAGTAGAGGGATTTGCTTCTCTAAAGGTGCTCTAGGTATAGTTCTTTAAATATAATCTAGCACTTAGCTAAGAGGTAGTAGCTATAGCAGGCTAGATAGAGGCTCTTTTTATTAGTTATTTATATAGTTATAGATACCCTTTTATAGTATTTAGATACTATAGGTTACTCTCCTCTATATACTTAGTATATAGCAGGTCTTTGCTTCTTAGATACTTCTAAGTTATTCTCAGATATAGCATTCTTATTATCTTCTAGTATAGTAGGGCTAAATGCTCCTTAGCCTATTTTAGTATATAGATTAGCTAGTTTAAATATATTAAGAATAACTTAGATATCCTTTAATATATCTTCTATAGTAAGGGAGTTAGCATTTATATATAGTTATACTATTATTTAATATATATAGATCTAGGTATCTAAACTGCTATTACTAAGAGCTATTATAAAGTCTATAAACTACTAGTTAGGCTCCTTTACTTATATAAGACTGCTAGTCTATACTTTAATAATAGCTTTCTTCTACTTTATAAGCTATTTCTCTATATTATACTTTATAAGTAGCTTTTTATATACTAGAAGGTTTAGGGTTATAGTATAACTACTTCTAGCTATAGCCTTATACTTATATATATTAATACTAATACTCTTATAGAATATATATATCTAGTAGTTAATACTCTTATCTATAGTATAGTATAGGTATAGGAGATCTGGGTAGATATTATTATAGATCTAGTCTTAGAGTATATATTATTATTTTTTATATGCTTTATAGTGCTTATTTCTAAATATATAATCTGCTTAATAAGCCTAGTATAGCTTATAATTTGCCTTTAATAGATCTATAATTATATTAGTATATATAGTAGTTATATTATTACTTAGTAGTATAACTGCTATACTATTTGCTATACTATTTATAAGATAGTTAGAGATATCTAGAATAGTTAGCTCTATAACCTTACCTCTAAAATAGCTTTAAAGTATACTATCTATATTTAGAATAGTAGTATATAGATTAATACTATCTTATAGCTTAAAGCTAGACGCCTTTATATATAGGAGGTTAATCTAGAGAATCTAGTTACTATATCTATATAGCTAAAAGGCAGTTATAGTAGTTATTATCTTATAATTAAGGTTTTTAGAGTAATATTTATAGTAATATAATATATATTAGACTATTAATTATTAAATTAGATATAATTATATATATATTTATAATACTATTATATATCTATAATTCTATATATTTACCCTTATTTAGGCGTGTCCTACCCCTTTTTCCTGTGCACACCCTGGTTACAGCTAGCGCGCCCAGGCTGCTTTGGGCCTGTGCGTGGAGCTGGACTAACGTCGCGCCTAACTCGCACTGCGCGTTCTGGACCCTACAATCTGACAATTATAGTTGCGACTTGCGCTTTTACTTAAGCTTATGGACAAGGCCGCCCCACCCAAGTCCTCCTTAATAGAGTGTGTTAACGGCCTCTGGCCACTATACAGTGATTTTACCTGCTTTGCAACAGACCTTCTAACTCCGCGCCGCGCCTCCTGACTGTAACAACAAGGATCCCATACACAGTTAGGGGTCAGAAACAAGGGTCTAATAAGCGTGTTAATTAAAGTTATATAAGCAAAGGTATCCTTATACTAAATTATAATATGCCCAGTGCTCCTCTTATATATTATTAAGCCTCTAAGTTATTACTTATACCCTTAAATTACTACTTATACCTTTAAATTACTACTTATATCTCTAACCTATATATAGCTTAATATTATGCTATATATAGCCTGCCTATTATAATAAGGCACTGCTTATAGTTATAATACTTCTCCTTACTAAGAACTTAGTTTATATATATATTAAACCTTCTTAGCATAATCCTCTATAGTAGTATTAGCTCTAAATAGCTTTATACTACTCTTTTTATAAAGTTATTTAAAGATTATCCTTCTAAGTAGCTTTATAAATAGATTAGCTATATTATCTACTAATAATATATACTTAAAGTTAACTTTACTATATTTAATAACCTCTTATATAAAGTGGTTATAAACCTATATATGCTTTATATAGTTATTTATAGACTCCCCCTTTATAAGTATAATAGCTTCTATATTATCTATCTATATATTAAGGGGTTATCTAAGCTCTACTCTAAGTTTACTTAGAAAATTATATATCTAAAGCGCTTCTAATATAGTAGATAATACTATATAGTACTTAGCCTTAGTTAATAACTTAGAGACTATAGCCTATTATTATAATCTCTATAATATAGACCTATTAGCTATAAAGAAGATCTATCTTATTATTAAGTATACTATATCTTTATAGCTAGTATAGTTACTATTAATATAGCTATAGAGACCCTATTTATTTAGGTCTCTAGTTTTATATTTATTATTATAACTTATTATAAAGGAGGGATATATACTAAGATACTATATTAAACACTTTATACTCTTCTTATATAACTTATTAGGATAATAGGAGAATCTAGCCTATAGTTCTATATTAAAGGAGAGGTTTAGCTATATTATAAGCGCTTTAAAGCTAACTTTACCTAATACTCTCTAGTACTAATTTTAGAGATTTAGATCTAGTAAGGTTTCTATACTAGAAACTGCAAAGTTAAGTATCCTAGTCTTAATAGATATCTTTATAGGCCTAATCTCTGCTCTAAATTTCTATACTATATTAGCTAAGTATATTTCTTAGCTAATAATAGTCTTTTAATACTTCTTATTAAAAGTAAGTTAAATACTAAGGAAGCTATTAGATACTCTAAGGTTATTAACCTTAATTTTATTACTTATATATTTATAGGTTATATCTAGAGCAGCTTCTAGTCCTATTACTAGAATATTATTAATATATATTACTATTATAATATCTAGAGCTCTATTATAGTAAGTTATATTATCTAAGTATAGTAATATAAATCCTATATACTAGAGAATCTCTTATAACTTCTTTTACTACTATCTCCTACTCTATTATAGCTTATATAGAGCTTTATAGAGTTTAATAACTTACTCTTAATCTCCTTTATAACTATATATAGCTATAAAGCTACTATATTATAGATCTATAAAGAACTTCTTAATTAAGGGAAAAGGTATTATATAGACTACCTTCTCTAGCTCTCTGTTTAAATATATACTAATAAAGTCCTACTACTATATAGGATATTCTTTTTATTATATATAGGCTAATAGAATCTGCTATAATATTATTTAAGATATTAAGGTATATATCTAGATAAAGTCTTATTTAGAGACTTATAGGAAGCCTCTTACTATAATCTATACCTTATACTTTATAAGCTTATTATAAGCTTTCTTATACTTCTAAACCTATTTAGCTATTAGTTAGAAGCTTTATAGTACCTCCTCCTTATTAATAAACTATAATACTTTCTTTTCTATAAGCTTATATATCTTAGTAAAAGCTACCTCTATCTACTCTAACTAGTTATTTATAGATCTATTCTATACTTCTATAATAGTTATTAGGTTTATATAAGGCTATAAACTTATTTTCTAATTATTTATAAAGGGGTTAGTTATAAGAGCTATAGTATAAGTATAAGCTATACCCTCTCCTTCTAGAAATCTAGTCTCTCTAATTTATAGATATACTTTATATATCTAGTCTATAATTTCTTATTAAGTTTATAGTTATAACACAGCCCTCTATAAAAAAGACTATAATAAATTTACTTAGTTTATAGGCATAATTTAGGAAACACTATAGAGGCACTTTGATCTATACCCTCTACTAGTTAAGGATAATAATACAGAAACCTAATATATTTCTGCTAGCAAGCAAACCCTTATATAAAGTTAGATATATACTCTAGCTAAATAGACTAGTAGAATAGTAATAATATAGGTGATACTATACTATATATAATAGGGCTAATTATATTAGAGCTGAGTAGGCTACTAAGGCTCTTATAGTCTGGGAATACCTTTTAGTGAGATACTATAAAAAATACCTAAAAGGTAAACCTTTTAGTAAGGTGAACACTACTATATAAGATATCTAATAACTTCTTACTTAAAGGTTAACCTTCTAGTAAGGTGCTATATATATAAGAGATAACTTCTTAACCTTCTAAGAGGTTCTTATAGCTAGAAGTATAAAAAGCTCTGCTATAAGCAGGGCTTTATATCTATCTCTCTTCCTTATTCTTATCCTATAACCTATAATAAGTCCTCTAAGATATTAGTACTAAACCTGGTATATTAATATACTAGCTATATATAAGGTATATCTGTTAATATTAATAATATATAAAAGATTATATAAGATTTTAGTATTAATATAATTAATAAAATACTCTATTTTATTAAGCAGCCTAGATAACACTAATAGTGTATTATTAGTATAGCTCTTAGAAGAGCCCTTATTAATACCTCTATAGGGGATAACTAGATATATAATAATATTATATATAAATAAGCAAATATAGTATTAGAAGTTAATTAGGTTATTACACACTCTATATATTAGCTCTTCTTTAAACAGGCCCTCTATAATACTAAGGTTAAGGCAGCCCTATAGAGATTTATAAGTATAGCTTATACTAACTGCTTTAATATAGAGAGAGTATTACTAATAATAGTAAAGCTAGTAGATAAAGCAGTAATAGAGATAGTATTAGTAGTATCGGTAATAGGCAAGAGGATAAGTTAATAGATATTATTATTAAACTGCAATATTAAGGATTATAAGGTTATAAGCTGATAGATAGGTATATATAAGTGCAGCTATAGTTAGGATAGTTACAATTACGTAACTAAAGGCTATATATATTATCAGGAGGCGCGGCGTGGAGTTAGAAGGTCTGTTACAAAGCAGGTAAAATTACTATATAGTGGCCAGAGGCCCTATAATTCCTTATATATAGCTCTAGGACTATAAGCCTTAGCTAGGTAGTAGTATCTACTAGCACTTCTCTAGCTCTATTATAGGTTTATAAAAGATAATATTAGAGTAGATAATAATCTTATTTTACTCTAGTATCTATATTCTATATACTTAGTTTCTATAATAACTAATAAGGATATCTTTCTCTATATATACTACTATCTTTTTACTCTTAATCCAGACCTCTAGATTAATATAAGCAAAGTAGATACTTCTAATAACTTATAACTAGCTTATATTAGATATATAGTCTCCTCCTAAACTTAATAACTTATTATAGAGTGCCTAAATAGATATCTTATTTATAATAGCTATAGTATAAAAGTAGTTAATAATATAAACTGCTACTATAAGTAAATATAGCTATAAATCTACTAAAACCTCTAAATTAATACTTAAAGTATATACCTTATCTAGAATAATCTAAATTATATACTCTGCTATACTATTCTACTTATATATATATAGTAGTAATAACTCTACCTTTATTCTATTATTCTATAATATAGCTTTAAGGTAAGTTACTATAAACTCCTCTATATTATCTATATAGATAACTTTTACTACTATATTAAAGGTGTTCTTTTACTCTTAGAGATAAATCCTTAACTAGTATACTAGCTTATTCTTTATATCTATAAAGATAATTACTTAAAAGTATATTTTATTATCTATAACTAGTAAGAAATACTTAAAGTATTTTACTAGCTTTACTTCTCTAATAATAATATAAAGAATATCTCTTGCTTTCTCTATATAGTATCTTAGTGTTTATAGAAAGTATTTTAGACTCTTTAAGAGATTATAGGTTTTATAGAGTTATAGAACTACTAACTTAGAGAATATTATATAGCTCTTTATTATCTAAATAGTTTTTTTTATCTCTTTAAAGCTTAGATAACTAAGTCTCCTATACTAAAGCTTAGATTTAGTCTTCTATTATATAGTATATATTATCTATATATCTAAATCTCTCTTATATATTATATTAAGGTTAAAACCTCTTTAGTATATATTAAGTATTATAAATACTTACCTATTAGCTTTAATAAGCTTATTTCTATTAAGGTAACCTCTACTAAGGTAAAGTCTCTCTCTACTAAATATATTAATAGAGAAGCTTAGTAGATATAATATATCTTATAATTATATTAACTCTCTATTATTAAAGTGCAGTATAACTATTCGTATATACTTAGAGTAGATAAAACCTCCTCCTATATATATTATATATAGAGTTATTAATAGAATATACTTATTATCATTATACTATAATATATTATTTATTATATATATATTTATATCTATATTCTATAGCTAAGTACTATTACTTTGCTTAACTATTCTTAAAATAGTCTCTTCTTTTCTAGTATTCTTAGATATAGTTTTATATACTAAGTATATTCTGAGATTGCTCTATACTATCTAAAAGTTATTTAAGTCTATAAAGGTATAGTGAACTTACTCTATTATCTTCTAACTCTCCTTTATAGACTCCTTCTTAAATATATCTATCTTATTATTACTCTTTTATAATATTAATAGACTTTTATTATTAGCCTTATAGATAGAGTATACTTACTATATAGTATTAGCATAGCTATAGCTATAATAATTATAGCCTATATAATTCCTCTTCTTAGACTTTTTTTTAGTATCTACTTTAGGTGCTTTATCTATTATTTATATAATAAGCATAGACTTTACCTTACTAGTTATATAAGCCTTATTCTAGAGATCTACTATAAGTTTTTTAACTATTATTATAGATCTATTATAGTGCTTTAACCTCTAGTAAATAGCCTAGTTATAGTACTGCTCTTTAGCTTTTTAGATAAATACTTAAATAGCGTTTTTAGAAGAGATAGTGCTGCCTGCTTATTAATATATATACTATAGCTTACTAAACTTTAAGATATATAATATAGAATTACTTTTTATAAGTTTAAGAGTATATATCTGGTCTTATATTTATCCTCTTAGGATAATACTAGTACTAGTATATATCTATATAAGAGTATTTTAAATCTTAAAACTACTCTATATATATATTATAAGAGATAAAGGCTCTTCTATAAGGTTATTATATATCTTAATTATAATTTAGAGATCCTCTATTAGTATTAATATATCTCTAAGAGCTACTCTATAAACTGCTATTAAGATTTATACTTATATTAACTATATAATCTAATTTATAGATCCCTTTAAATATAGATTCTTAGAGAACTTTATCTTAAAACCCTTAAACTAATCTAAATCTAGTTTAGGAGTCTTATTAGGTATTTATATTATTAGCAGAATATCTATTATTATAATATCTAAATAGCTAGTCTCCTCTTATATACTAAAGCAGGAGTAGGCTAGGCTTACTAGGGTTCTTAATAGTAATAGTACTATTAGAGAGGATATATCTCTGCTATTATTATTAATTATAGATAGTACTAGAGTAGTCCCTTATATACTCTATAACTATATTTAAAAGTATTACACTCTTTATATACCTATTAGTAAGCTAACTATAGCTTAGTAATCTTCCACTAAAGGTCTATAATAGCTTTATTTTAAGGCCTTGCTACCTCTAAGCTCTGTAATATACTTATTATAACTATAAGTAACTATATAACTTCTCAGAAATATATTAATATACTTATAATATATATATTATATTAGATAGTTATATAACTTTATTTTGCTATTCTAATAACTACTATAAAACAGATCTAATTTATAATATTATATAGGTTATACTACTATATAATAATAAGGATCTTATACACATTTAGGGATTAGAAATAAGGGTCTAATAAGTATATTAATTAAAGTTATATAAGCAAAGCTATCCTTATACCAAATTATAGTATGCCCAGTACTCCTCTTATATATTATTAAGCCGCTGAGTTATCACTTATGCCCTTAAATCACTACTTATACCCCTAACCTGTATGCAGCTTAATATTGCGCCGCGCGCGGCCCGCCTATTGCAATAAGGCGCTGCTTGCAGTCATAACACTAACAATATATATAGCCTTTAGTTATATAATTATAATTACTAACTACCTATCCTAACTATAGCTGCACTTATATATACCTATCTATTAGCTTCACTAAACAGCCTTATAATCCTTAACTTCATAGTTTAATAATAATATAGTTTTTAATTACTTAATTACTAACTACTAAACTATTAACTTATTCTCTTATCTATTACCCATACTACTAATACTATCTCTATTACTGCTTTATCTACTAGCAGCTATGCTATTATTAGTAATACTCTCTCTGTGTTAAAGCAGTTAGTATAAGCTATACTTACTAATCTCTATAGGGCTACCTCTACCTTAGTATTATAGAGAGCTTATTTAAAAAAGAGCTAATAGATAGGGTATATAATAACCTATTTAACTTCTACTGCTATATTTACTTATTTATATATAATTTAATTATATATATATAGATATCTTTTATAGAGATATTAAGGTAAGCTTTTCTAAGGGTTATATTAATAATATACTCTTTATATAAACTAGGTTAGTTAAAGAAGAAGGAGTTTTTATTAATTATATTAATACTAAACTCTATAGTAATCTAGTTTATATTATTAGTGATAATAGGTATATATTATATATACTTAATATATTAATATACTAAATATAGTATTACTATCTTAGAGGATTTATTATAAGTTAATAAGAATAAGAAAGGGGGATAGATATAAAGCCTTACTTATAGTAGAGCTTTTTATATTTCTAGCTATAAAAACCTCTTAGAAGGTTAAGGAGTTATCTCTTATATATAGCACCTTACTAAAAGGTTTACCTTTTAGGCGTTTTTTATAGCACCTCACTAAAAGGTTTAGTAAAGATATTACTATAAAAGCCTTAGTAGCCTACTTAGCCTTAATATAATTAGCTCTATTATATATAGCATAGTGTTACTTATACTATTACTATTCTACTAGTTTATTTAGCTAGAGTATATATCTAACTTTATAATATTTAGAGGATTTGCTTGCTAGCAGGAATATATAGGGTTTCTATATTATTATCCTTAACTCATAGAGGGCATAGGTTAAAGTGCCTCTATAGTGTTTCCTAAATTATGCTTATAAACTGGGTGAATTTGTTATAGTCTTTTTGGCGGGGGGCTGCGTCGTAACTACAAACTTAATGGAGTGTGTCGACCGCCCGATAGGAATGCGTACCTGCGGAAAATCAGTCTCTGCGTTTGCTGCTCGCGTCTTCATTCATTCTCTATCGAGCAGGGATAACATGGAAAGAAGCTTGGGAGACGGCCTTGCTACACACATTCCTCGCCGAACTGTTTATCTGGGTTTTGACCGTATTGTCTTCTGCATTATATTTTGACAACACATACAAGGCATTCGCGTATCATTAATGCCATCTCAAGGTATTGTTTTGGTTTATTATACGATGGCTCTAATTTTTCGAGAGCGTTGATGCTTGCCAATGCTAGAGACTACGACCCGAAGATCTCTCGATGAATTGTCACAAGATCTTTTCATTATAAAGTTACTGGCAAAGCAGATCCCCCCCACACAGATTGTATAAAGAGCGGAGCTCTGTAATAAACAATAAAGGATAAATAGAACTGCCTGTGAGGGGCAAACAAATATATCTCTTAATAAGTCTCTAAAGTATAATATATCTAGTAAGACTAAATATATAGATAGGGGTTACTATAAGAAGGAGGTTTACTCTAGTAGGGGACCTACTCTATGTTATATAATAGCCTCTAGTCTGAAAAAAGCAATATCCTTATTATAACTTAAGAAAAAAGAGAAAGAAAAAAAAGGAAATAAATAAAAAAATAATTATAATCCTATATCTATTATAATATTTATTATAGTATTATATCTTATTTAATCTTATATTAAGTTCTTATCTCTATTCTATTTTATTTTCTACTACTAAATATCTATATTATATATTAAAGGTTAGTTATTACTCTAGGTATCCTAGTTATTCTATATATATAATATAGAGTTAGTAGTAAAAGTAGATTAGTCTTATAGAATATTATCCTATTACTCTTATTATTATTTTAAGAATATAGATACTACTTTAACTTTAATAATATTAGTTAAGTATATGTTATTAGATTCTAGTTATAGGTTTTTATCTTTATCTTAGAAGCTATTATTCTAATAGTTTTATTAGTATTCTAGAAATAGAGATATATAACTAATTACTTTAGCTTTAGGAACTATAGTGCTAGCAGTACTATATTATATTATTAGAAGCTTATAGTTAGACTATATAGTCTTTAAGGCTAATTATACTATATTAATTTAAGCCTTTAAGTATAAGTAAGATTCTAATTTCTTATTAGAGTATATAATAGAGGTATAGGGTTTAGAGTATCTGTTATCTATAATTTATATATATATATAATATATTCCCACAGTTATATAGATAGAATATTTACTATTAGTAGTATTATCCTTATAAGGTCTAGTAATTATAGTTACTATAAGGTCTTAGTATTTAATATTAAAGGTAAACTTTATTAAGAGGAGTAGATAGTAGAAGAAATTATAATAAGGTCCTTTATATAGTTTATAGTTATATAGATATATAGAGAGCTTTCCCTTTATCTAATCTTATATCTACTTACTTACTTATTTCTTAGTTTCTTCTCTATAATTAGTATTAATATATCTATTATAGTTATAATATATATAGAGAAGTATATATTCTAGGCTTTTAAAAGGTTAAGTAATATTAATATATTAATAGTTAAAGTACTAGTTCTAATAGTTAATAATAAGGTTAGATATTATAAAGTTTGCTTATAGTACTATATTATTAACTTTCTTAGCCTAGTTCTTAGTATTAAGAATTATAATTATTATATCTCTTATATAAGTAGTAGTAACTACTATATAAGAGGTATTATTAAGAAAGCTAAGTAAGTCTAAGCAAACTATATTAAAGATAATAATATTAGCCTCTACTAATATAGAGTTATTAACTATTCTAAATTAGATATTATCTTTAATAAATTAATTTGCTATAATCCTTTTCTATTCTTATTTATAGGCTATTAATTAGCTAGAATATCCTATAATAACTATTAAATTACTCTATCTAGTATTATCTAAAGTAAATAGAAAATCTTTTATAAATAAGATAAGAATAAGTTAGATAATATAGTTTTAGTTAGTAATATTAGCTTTTAAAATACTAATATATTATTTAGTACCTTTAACTATATTTATAATAAAACTATTTACTATAAAGTTATTAAGATAGAATAGCTTCTTATTAAGGTATTTAAAGAAGTTTACTATATCTATATTAGAATAAATAATATTTATCTTTCCTTTATATAGGCTTTTTATAGCCTATTCTATAATTCTATTCTAGTTTTATTAGTTAATAAGAAAGATAGCAGATAGGGCTCTAGTAGTTTCTATATATAAAAGAAATAATATAAGTTATTATAGAGAGAAGGAAGCCTTATAGCTATAAGCGTTATATACTTTTAATATAGATCTAAATTAGACTATATTCCCTATAGTAATAATAAGTTTTAAGTTATAGTAGGTGTTATAGCATATTAGAACACCTATTAGAATATATATAGATTTAACCTTAACCTTCTAACTATAAAGTGGTAAATTAGTATATCTAAAATATATTTTATAGTATAGGTGCTAAGTTATTATTTACTAGTAGGGAAATATTATTCTACTAGTGTGGATCTGTTCTGGATCCTGTTCTGCTATGCCTTACTTAAGTATACTAGAACCTAAATTAGCACTACCTAATTAGCAGAGCTAGAATTAGCTATACCTATATAACTTAGATTATAATATACCTCCTAGTTATAAACTATAACTAAACACTATATATAAAAAGTTATAATAGGCTAGAAAATCCTAATTATAACTATCTAAACTAATTTTATAAATAAGATCCTCTAATTATAAATACTCTCTTATAATAAAGGAGATATATTATAAAGGATTATTTAGCTGCTAAATTATTATTTTATAGCTTTAAATATTATTATTTATTTGGAAAGGTATACCTAGGTTTAATTTTAAAGTTACTTCTTTTATCTAAGATATTAAAAAATTTTCCTTAGTACTATTTAAGTTAGTATACTACCTACTACCTTTTATAAATTCTAGGTAGCTTATTTACTCTTACTTTCTCTCTCTAAAAACTATATTATAACTATATATTAATTTAAATATCTATATAATAATTATATATATATTATATTCCTATTCTAATAATTATTTTAATTATAGCTAACTATTTTATAGAATATACCTTTTAATAAGCTCTCTAACTTAGTCTAGTAGGTAGCTAATAAAAAGGCCTATAAGAAGGCCTATTATGCTACTAAAAAGATATATAAGTATAAGTTTACTAAATAAGTTAAGGAGGAGGCTATTAGTAAGCTAGTTCTCTTTCTCTATAATTAGTTATCTAATAATAACTTAGCTAGTAAGGAGGGAAAAGCTACTACTAAGTATACTAATAAAGAATTTATAGAGGAGGAGGGTACTAGTAAGCCTATTCTCCCTCCTTATATCTAGTTATCTAATAGTAACTTAGATAATAAAGAGAGAGAGGCTATTACTAATAATAATAAGTCTGCTCCCTCTCTCTGCTCTAAATTACCTTTTAGTAATAAGGATAATAAGGTAAGAGAAGCTGCTATCTAATATATCTAACCTAACTATATTATTAGGTGTTATATATTTAATATCTCTAATTCCTTATTTAATATTCTAACTCTTATTTAGCTTTCTACTAAGTACTCTCTAGCTAGAAAGCTATAAATAGAGCTCTTAAAAAAGCCCTTTAATAGCTTTCTAATTAGAAGCTTTCTAGTATATTTATAATCCCTTCTTATTAATATATTCTAATTATTATTTAGTAGTATATAGTATAACTACCTAGAAGTAGGCTTTAGTTATAGCCTCTTAGTCTCTATATCTAAGTAAGTAGTATAAGGGTGTTCTAGTAGTTTATAGCCCTGGACCCTGCTCTGCTTTACTAGATTATAGATCCTGCTCCTCTAATAAGAGTTCTAATAAGTGAAATAATAAGGACTTTATTCCCTCTAATAAGGGTAAAACCCCTTTTAGTAGGTTTAATAATAAGCTAATAATTTATAATAGAAACACTATAGGAATTCCCCCTCTAGACTATAAGGAATATAATAAGCCCTGCTAGGGTTATATTTATAGTAGAGTAGCTAGCTACTTATTTAGAAGGTGTTTTAGAGATACTAGAAGTTAATATGCTAACTATAAGAGCTATACTTATATATCTGCCTCTATTATAGTAATTATTCTATAGTATATACTAGGTTCTCCTTTATATATCCTAGAAGAGGGGCTTTCTAAGGCTTAAAAGACCACTATTAGCTAGTTATATAGCACTATTTATATCTTATAGGATAACTATAAGCTTAACTAGAAGCTATTAGGCTTAGTATATAACTAAGAACTTTAGTTTAATATTATAAATCTATTCTAGCAGCTTCTACTTAGATTATTAGAAATATTATATTTAGGAGGCTAGAATAGTAGTTAAGGCTATTCTAGCCTAGATTTATAAAAGTTATTATACTCTAGGAGCTTTGCTCTAAATTAAGAGAGATTTGCTATCTAGTTCTTATTCTAGTATTATAATCTTACTTTATATATTTATAAGGTTTAATATTAATTTAAAGTACTTAAACTTAGCTCTTAGTAGGTTTTTTATAAGTCTATCTGCTAGTATCTAGTCTATTAGTATATAGATAACTTTAAATAATCCTACTAAGTGCTCTTAGTATAACTATATATTCTAGATATTAATATATCTAAGCTATATTATAATATGCTCTTCTAAGTTTATAATAAGATATATAGTTTGCTAATTATTATAATAAACTCTCTAGGTATCTCTAAGGTTAAGATATATATCTTAGAAGAGCCTATATAGTACTATTACTTCTTTTACTATTTGCTTAAAGCTTAGAAGTTCTGCTTCTATTATTAAGGTTATAACTATACTTTGCTATATAGCTTTCTACTAAATAGCACCTCTAAAGAGTAAGATAATATATCCTTATAAGAATCTCTATATCTCCTTATTATTAGCAAATAATATATTTCCTATAATTAGAAGTTTCTAACTACCCCCTATATATTTATAGGTAATTATAAGGAAGTATATTAAGTATAGATATCTAATTATCTAGTTTACTACTACTAAATATATTTTAAAAGGGTTTATTAGAAATTAAGAGAGTTAAGAGGCTATAAATACTATATCTAGGTAAACTATAACTATAGTATATAGAATAGAACTAATCTTTTCCTAAAACTCCTTTACTTATACCTTTATAGTCTAGAAGATATTCTTTTTAAATTTAATTATTAGTAATAGTATAGCTAGGTAAATACTATCTATAAGTTTAAATCTTCTTATTACCTTATTAATACATATATTATATATAAGGTAGATTTTATATATTATTCTATTCTATATAATATATATTCTAAGAAACTATTTCACAGAGCCTTAGTTTTTTAATATATATTTGCTTTTAAGACCTTCTATTACTCTTTAGCTCTTCTCCTAGTTAGTTTTATAGAAGAAAATAAGGAAGTTATTAATATAGAAGAGGATATAGACTTTATAGTTTAGATTTATAAATAGATATAGATCCTCACTATATAGCTCTAGACTAAGATTATAAAGCGTTAAGTTAAAGTCTTTATACTATAAGTATAGTAACTCCCTTAGTCTATATAATATCTATTTAAGCTTAATATATTTACTATCTTATTTAAAACCTTTAAGTAACTTATAAATAACTAGCTCTCTATTTAGTATTTTAGTGTTTAGAAAAGCATTTATAATATTAAACTAATAAATCTTAAAGTTAAAATAAGCTATAATTATAAGTATTATTTAAAGTATCTAAGCTATAAGTATAGCTATATATATCTCCTATAAACTATCTATAGGTTATTTGTCTCTATATATATAGATATATGCTTTGCAGTACTAGAGATATCTATCTTTATTATATTTATAAATAAAAACCCACTTAAGTAGAAGAGGTTTCTAATATATATCCTTTAGATTAATAATATGCTAAGTTCCTATTTAATATAGCGTTTTAATTTTATCTTATACTACTTACTTAAATATTAATTAGAGCTTTAGGAGTAGGTTCTAAAGGTTCTTCTAGTTTTTAGGCAGTTTAATAAGGTTATTAATATAATATTTATCCTTATATATTATTCTAAGCCTTATAGCTTTGTTTATATATACTATAGTACTGAAAACTATATATAGTGTTTAATATATATAATCCTCCTCTTAAATTACTCTCTACTAATTAGGTAGAAAGGTATTAAAGAAGTCTTACTATAACAGATTATCCCCTCTAGAAACTAAGTTATTATTATATAATATTATTATAAAGGCTCTATCTCCTAGTTTTAAGTTATAAACTTAGTAGCTGTGTCTTATTACTAGGCTATAATTCTTTCTTTTATACTTTTAATACTTCTATTCTCTATTATGCTATGCCTTATTTATATTAGGCCCTTTATTATATAGTGTGATATTAGTATATTTGCTTATAGATTACTATATATAATTCCTATTTCTATTATAGTAATTAATATTTAAGGCTAGCTATTACTCTAGTTATAGTTAAAAATCTAGTACTAATAGCCCCACTTCTCTAATATTTTCTATACTCTGCTATTTTCTACCCCCTACCTCTAGTATACTTTCAGGCTTTAGAGTATTATCTAGGGTTATTAAGCCTTCTACTATATTAAAAGTATCTTTTATAATATACTTTTATATATTAATATCTTAAATACCTTAAGTTAAGGCCTCTAATTTGCCTAGTAATTTTTCTATACCCTTATAGTTACTAAGCTGTTCTAAAATTATACTAGCTATACTAATAGGCTTAGTAATTTTATTAACGATTTGCTATATAATAGTATACTCTATTATAATTACTTTGTCCTATAGTAAATAGAATTTATGCTTATTAAATATAATATTCTATATTATAATTATCTAGTTAATTTTAGGGATCTAAATCTGATATAGGTTATAGGTATTTAGAATATAGCCTACTAGATATCTAATATATTCTCTTAGTTAAATCTTAAAATCCCTTTTCTTCTTACTCTGTTCTCTTTTCTGTTTTAAGGGGTATACTTTATATCTATATATATAGATTTATTTCTAGTATAGCTAAAGGTCTTTTAAGAGGCTTAAAATAAGCTCTAGCTTATACTAATAGTAGTAGTTTTAAAACTATTAATTCTTAACCTGATTTAGTAAGAGCTAACTATAGGATTTACTTAGACTTATATTAAATAAGTAGATACCTATATAAGCACTTTCTAGCTATATATTTTCAGAAAGACCTGCTCTAACCTAGATTTTAATATCTCTGTTAATTGCCTCTTATTCTATATATTTAGGTATATTTATTAGCTCCTTTATATATAGTAGAGGGTTTTCTAGTTTAATTTCTTTTTTAATATACTATTACTAGAATCTGGTTTTGCTCTTTATTATAATTATAGAGCATTTAATATTAAAATAAATTTTATAAATTAATAAACCCTTCTAGTATTATATCTAGGCTTTAAACTATATTAGAACTTCTATAACTAGTTTATAGTTCTTTTCTATAAGCTTAAATCTAAATAGATATTCTATATATTTATCTTTAATAACTAGTAACTATAATTTGCTAGAGTAGTATTAGCCTTCTAGAAAGTTAAATAGGTTCTAGCTAATATAGTAATATAGATATATAGATCTAGCTTCTAAAATATATCTTAAAATAACCTTCTTAGTATAGGTAATAGTATAAGCTTCACACTTAACTTAAAAAGAGCCTTTAATTCTTATCCCCTATATATTATTAACTAAGTATATAAGTATATATAGACTGAGATGCTCTAAGTAAAGATACTATAGTATTATATTATCTAATCTATTACTATAAAGCTTATAAGAGGGCTTTTATAGTTTTTTTTAAAATTTATCTAGTAAGTAAGTTATTACTATAATATTACTTTAGCTTATTAGAATAGGAGAGTAAGATAAAATAGGCTTATATTTAAGGAATATAAGGTTACTCTTATAATTTAGCTTTCTAAGAATAATATTCTAGCTAATACTATTAAAATAAAGAGTATAGTTAAAGCTATAGTACTATATACCTTTTATACTTAGCTTTACCTCTAAGATAATATTAATATAGAAGTTCTAAATATATATAATATCCTCTAAGATAAGATCTTCTATTCTAGGACTATTTTTACTATTTAAAATCTATCTTAAAATATATTATCTCTTATCTAAAATAAGTAAAGAAAAGCTTTCTGCTTCTATAAAGTAGCTAGATAGTAATAGCTTATATAAGCCTAGAATAAGGAGATTAAGGTTATTAATAAGGTAGGTTATACTATAATTATCTAGAACTATACTTTTAGAGAGCAGATATTAGTTATATTATAGTGTTATATAAACTTTATAGTTTAAGTTAATATAATTAGTGATTAGCTCTAATAAAATCAGAACTATAATAATTATTCTAGGATAGTTCTGCTTATCTTATTTTAGATTATTATTAGTTATATCTAAGTTAGATTTATCTATATTAGATTTAACTTTAAAAGTAGGTTTACTATTTTTTAGCTAACCTTTTTTCTTATATTTAGCTTTAAGTGCTACCTAGTATAACTTATTTAGGTGCTTCTAAATTATAATTAATATATTCTTTAATATATCTAAAACCCTCTATTTAGCTTTTCTAGTTAGAATAAACTCTAACTAGAAGTATAGCTTTAGGTTCTAGAAGTACTAATTTCTATAGGGGTAATCCTTTTTTATACTATTATTTAAGTTATTTAGAGATTTTCTACTAAGTATAGTATAGGTACTAGGTATCTTTATTTAAGATATTTTATCTATAAATAATCTATAAGTTAGAAGTATTAGAAAGATACTACTAATCTTTTTAATTACTAGAATCTTCTTTTCTAGATATTTATCTTATTATAGCTTTTATTTTTTATTAAGTGTCTAGGTTAGAGTAATTTAATATTTAATTACTAAGAGGAAATTATAAACTATAAGTATACTTTTAATTTTAGAGACTTTCTAGCTTTTTGCTTTTAGAAATACTATATACTACTCTATATACTACTTACTTAGATTAGAGTTACTATATACTTTTTTAAGTACTATATAATACTTCTTCTAAGTAAAAGTTTATACTATAGTATCTTTTTAGCTATACTATTACTAAATTATTTAGATAAGTATCTAAACTATAATTATACCTTTTAGTTATTTAGATAGAGTTATATTTAATATAATAGTTAGTAAGACTATCTTATCTAAATAGGTTTTAGCTACTTTTAAATTATTAATAAGAGTTACTTTCTAAGTTTTCTAGTTAATCTAGTCTTTCTATGCTATAATATAATTCTATTAAATATTAGCTTAGATAAGCTATTTAGGTTTAGGTGGTTTAGGCTTAGTAAATAATTATTACTTACTTTTAGCTTTAGCCTTCTTAGACTTCTATTTAGCTATCTTAAGTTCCTAGTTTTCTCTTAATTTCTTATTTTACTAGTTATAGTATTTTATAATAGTAAGAGTTTTATCTATAGTATAACTATAGATTAGCAGAGTATCTTCTATATCTAGATTAGTAAGATACTAGATATCTAACTAGTATATTTACTGCTTAAAAAGGAGATACTAGTTAAACTAATTATTAGTATTATAGAGGATAATTAAGGAGTTAGATTTAGTTAGAAAAGATATTCTAATAAGTATATAGGGTTTTATAGAAAAAGGTAACTTAATAGAGTATTCTAAGTATATAAATAAAGTTTAGAGATATATATATATTAAAGTAAAAAAGCTAGGCTTATAACTATTATAATATATTAGAATACCTATTAAAATATATATAGATTTAACCTTAACCTTCTAACTATAAAGTGGTAAATTAGTATATCTAAAATATATTCTGCAATATAGGCACTAAGTTATTATTCACTAGCAGGGAAATATTATTCTACTAGTATAGATCTGTTCTGGATCCTGTTCTACTATGCCTTACTTAAGTGTACTAGAACCTGGATTAGCAGCGCCTAATTAGCAGAGCTGGGATTAGCTGCGCCCACGTGACTTGGGTTATAATAGTAGGTAAGTATTATCTACTATTATACTTCTAGTATATAACCTATCTTATCTATAAAAATAGCAGATAGTAACTATATATAGAGTTATAATAATAAAATAAATTTATAGAAGTACTATAGTAATTAGTATATCTATATTACTAATAGCTTAGATATATTCTTCTAGGATTTACTTAGACTTAGATTAGAGTTTTATAAGAGTATTAAACTTAATATTCTTATTTTCCTTTACTTTTTCTATTATAAATAGATATTATATTACTAAGAAATCTAGATTAGTAAGTAGATACTTATAATCCTTATAGTTATTTACTATATTAATAGAGTAAGCAATTATAAATATAGCACTATCTAGTCTAATCTGGAGTTTATCTAGTTTATACTATCTATAATCTATAATAGCTACTATTATAGCGCAGTAAGTATAAAGATAACAGATACCTCTAGGATTATAGAGAGCATATTTAAGTTTAGTAATAGTATTATTATAGAGCTTATTAGAATATAGTAACTAGATTACTCTAAGAGAAGTATTATAGCTTAATATAGAGGTAATATTAAGCATAGCTAATATCTTTTCTAAGCCTAGGCTACCACTAAAAGCAAGAAGTTAAGCTAGGTAATAGTATAATATTATAGTAAGAGTATTATAGGGGGGTTAGAGGTTTAATTATATAAGTTCTAGCAAATCTTAGTAGATATTATAGTAGTATATAGTAGTGAATTTTAATATAAAGTGCTAAATTATATTATAATATAAACCTTCTAGTACTATAGATATCTTAGAAATTACTACTATCTTAGCTTTAATAGTATCTTAGAGAATCTAGATATAGAAGATTATTAGTATTTACTAATATAGGGAGTTACTATTAAATATTATATAGATTATCTATTCTAAGATAGTAGACTTATAAAGGGATTTAATTATATTAAAATATATTAGAAATTTAATAGGAAGTACTTCTATAAATAATAACTAGCCTTATTTATATAAAATATAAATACTAAGATATATTATATCTATAGATCTATCTAGAGGTAGTAAGACTTAAATTGCTAGGCAGAAAGATAGATAGTTATATATAGATATAGTTAGGTTAATATTATTAAATACTTATAGAAAGATATTAAGCTATTTATCCTTATCTATATAGATAGAAAAGAAATAAGGTAGAAGGCTAATAGTAATAAGTATATATATATCTTAGAAAGCTATATTCTCAGACAGGTTATTAGTAAGCTGAGATAGTAGCTAATTAGAAAGAGTAGTAAAACAGGCTGAGAACCTCAAGACAAAAACAACAAAACTATATACTCCCACACACTTATACAGAAATATCATAATATTATAGCTTTATATCTAGAAGCCCCAGAATAAAGGAAAAAATCTCCCTGAACATAATAATCTTATTATAGATATAAACTATTAAGTAAAAGTAATAAAAGCTTCTAAATAATAAGATAAACTATAATAGTGCTAATTAATTATAATCCTCTATCCTCCTTTCTACCCTTAATAAGGCAAAAGTCCTACTATAATATACTAACTAATATATCTATCTAGGTACTCTCTAAACTAGGCTATCTACACTACTCTGTTTTAATTATCCCCTATAATCTTACCTTAATATCCTATAAGGAAGACTATATACTAAAGAAAAATTATATAAATAAAAACTACTATTTATAAAGGAAAAAGCAATCCCTATATTACTTAATTGCTCCTTCTAGGTTATTATAAACCTAATTACTTCTTTCTATAATTATACTATTTTAGTCTTTATTATCTAGGCCTATCTTCTATAAACTTATAAGCCTTATTCTAATCTAAACCTTACTTATATTATCCCTAACTATACTAGCTAGGCAGCTATAAAAAGTAGTAGCTATAGTTACTCTTAGAAATATTATCTTTAATCTATTACTAGTAGTTAACTTACTCTATAATATAGTTCTTATAGCTATTATAGGTAGGCTTAAGAATATTAAATAAAGCTAGATATAGAGGATATTCCCTAGTAATAATAGTTTAGCATAGTACTAGAGTAGAGAGGTATAAAGAGGTTATATTTTATCTAGTATTAAACAGTTTAGCTAATAAAATAAAAGGATTAGATAGAGTTAAACCTAGATCTATAAGGCTAGAATTATTATTACTAAAAGGTAATAGAGTGCTATAAGAACTAAAAGCTAGTAAGTCTAGGTCTATAATAGTATAGGAGCTAGCCTTACTAAAGTAATAAGAAATAGGTTCTCTACTATTAAGCTTACTAATCTAGCTTTCTATATAGTAAGAGATAAAAGTTCTTATAGAGAGCCTTAGTATTTTAAGAGGGGATAGAAAGGAGAGCATTCTAGGTTCTAGAAGCTATATCTTATTAAAGTTACTATATAACTCTACTATAAAGATATCTACCTAAAATATCTATAAAAGCTGATTATTATAGAGTATAGAGTATTTTATAAACTTAGCAGTAATCTTTAAGATATACTAAGTAATAATTTAGGATTAATTCCTTTTTACTATTTCTTTTATAGCTACTATTAATACTATACTATTAATAATACCCTTATAAATATAGACCTAAACCTAATCTACTACTCTAAAACTATATATCTATAAATTCTATTATTAGGGCTAGAATCTAGCTATAATATTCTTTTAAAGAAGAGTATAAATATTAATAGAGGCTCTAAGAAGCTTATAGTACTAAAAGAGGTCCTCTATAGCCTCTATAAACAGTTTATTAGAATTTCTATCCTAAATTAAGTTAGTATAGTAAGCAGTTTCTCTCTCCTAGTTTACTACTATTATTATCTAGTAGTTACTACTATACTAAATATAAAAGATAGTAATATCTAACTAGGCAAATAGATTATAATAGATATCTATAATTAATAATATTAAGACCTAATACCTACTAAGAGAAAGCACTACTCTTATCTACTAGGTAACTTATCTTTTTAAAGTCTATATATATTTACCTAACCTATATATATTAAACTTAGTAAGGTAATATATCTCCTCTACTTTAAAATAGATTTCTGTTACTAGTTTCCCTTAAATATTATAGAGATAAGTGAGATAGTATTAAGTAACTAATAGAAGCTACTTAGCCTATCTTCTAGTTATATTAAACTTATAGTAGAATCAGGTTTATAAAGACAGTATAATATCCTAACTTAACTTAATATACTAATTAAATACCCTCTTTTCCTCTATTTTATTTTTTAGTAGTTTTAGATTACTAGCTAAACCTATAACTAGGGGTTCTAGGCTACTATAAGGGTTATTAATATAGATTAGTTATCTAGAATTATTAGTATAATAAGAGCTATAACCTGGATAAAGAGAAGGCTTATTATTATAAAGGTTAAAAGCCCTCTCCCCTATCTATCTATTTTTCTAGTATATAATAGTAATAATCCTATTCTAGTAGATATAGTTCTATATAATATTAACTATAGAGTAATTATTAATAATATCTCTTACCCTAGTATTATAGTTTTCAGGTAGACTTAGATTTAGGTCTATAAAAAGCTTAATAGGTATATTAATAGAGATAAAAGCCTCTATAACTTAAATATTAGATATAAATACTTTAGAGTTAAGGTTAAGCATTTTAAGATATCTAAGATAAAGCTATATTAGAGTTAATCTATTTATAAATATAGAGTTAGAGACTATAAAGTTCTAAGTATAAATTATCTTCTAAATCTTCTTATTATATAGTAAAAAGATAATCTTCTTAATATATTTAGCTCTATTAATAGTCCTTAATAGGGTTAAAAAGACTATACTATCTACTTTTAGATCTCTATTATAAAACTTAGAAGTAATTTAATTTATCTATATATTAAAGATCCCTTTAAAGGAAGAACTAGTCTAGTACTTAGCTAATTCTAGTTATATATAGTAGTAAAGCTACTTAAAATAGAGTATATTTAATATCTATAGCTACTCTTCTTAGAGTTAGAATATATAGATAACTTTAACTAAGTACTTAAGGATAGATATTATACTATTAAGGGGCTTATAGATAGCTATTATAGATCTAATTAGTATCTTAAAATATAATTTTACCTTTCTATTATACTAGAAGTTATTATAGAAATAGGATAAGTTTAAAAGTTAGTTAATAAGTAAGATAGAGTAAAAAACCACTTCTTTACTAATACTCTTTTTAGCTAGAAATTAGAAAATAAGTATAGTAAGCTAGCTTTTCTATATATTAGCTCTATTATCTTTAATTCTAATATTAATAGAGATATAGTATTATCTAATAAGGCTAATCCTATTAGAGAGGTTATAAATAAGAAGTTAAAAACTAATCTTTATATTAAAAGTTAAAGGGAAAGTCTTAGTTTAAATAGTTTCTTATAGATTAAATAAGTTAATTATAGCAGCTAGCTCTTATTTATTCCCTTTAGCCTAGCCTAGTTATTAAGATCTAATAGGTTAAAGCTATTAGAGATAAATATAGAGTTAAGCTATAGGAGTATTAAAATAAAGCTACTAGAGCTTTTTATATTTAAGATTCTTATTTAGCTTAAAAGGGAATAAAAAGTAAGAAGAAAGTGCCTATATAGCTAAGTGCTACTTATTAATTCTTATAGCTAGAATATTTAGAGTTCTCCTAAAAAGAATAAAGTTAGCAGATATAACTATAGTCTCTAAAAGCTTGCTATTCTATTTATTTTACTCCTAAAAAAACTTCTCTAAAGTAGTAATAAGAAATACTTTTTTAACCTAGATATTAGTAATCTTAATAGGAAAACTCTTAGATAAAGATATTATTAAAAATAGAGTAAATAGAGGTAATTATAAACTTAATTAAGGCTTTTAGTAAAGAGAGAAGGTTATATAAATAGTATAGGAGAGTAAAGGTTTATAATATTATAAAAAGAGAGTTATATATAGGTAAGTATAGACTAAAATAGAAATTTATAGTTAAGTGTTTATAAAGAGAGCTTAGATTATAAATTAAGCTAAGCTATAATACTAAATTAATTATTAATAGGTTAAATCTATTTATATTAAGAGGGATAAAGTAGTTATTTATATATAGGTTAAAGAGAGCAGGCTGCTAGTTACTAATTATTAACTAACTAAAATAAAGAGATAGAATAAGAATAGGTAATAAAAAGAGATAGTTATAAGAGTTAACTCCTTTTCTTATCTAATTAATCTTAACTATAAGAAAAGCTTAACCCTTTAAGTAAATAATTTAGTAGGAGGCAGAATAACTAGATTATATAACTAAACCTCTTTTAGCTTTTTCTAGCTTTTTCTTCTTTTTTTATAATATAATAGAAATAGTAATTTCTCTTTTATATCTATAAAATATAACCTTAAACCTTCTTTAATACTTATTAGTTATAGCTTCTATTAGAAATTCTAATAATCCTTATATACTAACTTAGCTAAGAAAGTATATCTTCTAGCTTCTTATAAATAAACTAGTCTTTAATAAGAGAGACTATAACTCCTCTCTATATATTAAGCCTTCTATTAACTCCTTTATAGTAAGTAAGCTTACTTTTTTAGCTTCTACTTTATATATTACTAATCTTCTTATATAAATTATAGTATCTCTTATATAGTACTTATTTAAGCTTCTAGAGCTTTTCTAACTATACTTTAAAATAGACTTCTATATAAAAGTCCTACTTTTAGATAACTATAAGATTATTATTTATTAGTTCTAGAAGGCTTATACTAATTCTTATTACTAGAATATAATAGAAAAGGGACTACTATTCTATAAGTATATCTTTATTACCTTAGTAGTTATAGGTACTTTTAAACTTTAACTAGCAAAGATAATTAATTCTAATAGATCTAAGGTTAGTTATAGCTTCTATATTTAAGCTAATAGAAGTTATAATATAGTTCCTTATAGCAGTTATAAGTAGTATACTTACTCTCTCTATAATAAGGTTACTAAAACTTAGATCTATAAGCTATATTTTAAGTATATAAGTATATCTAGTAATACTTATACTAACTATCTTTACTATAAATAAGATTCTAAATATTCCTTTAATTCTAAGAAAAATTATAAAGCTTTTAGCTATAGTATAGGTAATCTAAAATAATAGAGCAGTAAATTTAAGGAGGTAGTTATCTAGTTCTAAATTAACTAGCAAACTATAAAGAGATTTATAGTAACTTATCTAGAATTTAGAACTATAGTAGAGTACTATAAAACTTAGCTAAAGGAGTATAAGTTTAGATTACTATTTATTCTTACTAATTACTCTCTAGCTAATTTAGATATTCCTGTTTCTAATAAGAGAGAGCAGCTTAAAATCCTAACTAGGGTTTAAAGAAAAAGAGTAGAAAAAAGAAAGAACTAATATAATATTCTATATACTTAGTAATCTTTATAGATCTAAAAATACAAATTAATAAATAAAATCCTCCTTATTTAGCTTTAAAATACTTTAATATATATACTTTTATATAAAATAATATAAGAGAAATTAGAAAAAACTAGGAAAAATCGCACAAAGTCTCAGTAAATCAGGTAAAATTAACTAGCTATAATAATACTTTTCTAATATAATAGAGCACTTTAAAATATAGGTAAGAGGGTTCCTTTATTCCTAGTTTCTTTAATAATATAACTATTTATAGCTAGAAAAACTTACTAACCTAACTACCTATATAAGGCTATAACTATATAAGAGAATAAGTAAAAAGTTAAACTAAAAGTAAGAATATTATTATAAATATAAAATAGATAAATAATTACTATAGGAGTAGAAACTAAAAAAGAGTAAATAAATAATATAAAATAATATAATATTATATAGAGATATACTCCCTATAAGATACTAAGTACAGACACCTAACCTAGAAATAGTATAAAAAACAACTAGCTAGGTATTATAAATATAGCTAAATTATTAAAGTTAAACTATAACTTAAAAACCTTTTAAGTAATAATAAGTTAGAACCTAGTACTTAAAGTAGAAGGCTATCTAGTTAAAATAGGAGGCTATAAAGAGAGATCTCCTAGAATAAGGTATAAAATACCTAAGTAGTAACAGAGAGAAACAGAGCATACTAATTACTAGAAAGGTTATAGTATGCTCCTAATAGGTTCTATATAGCAGAACTTACTATAAGCATAGAGATAATCTTAGCAGTATAATCCTTACTATAACTATAGTACTTAGGCTAGATACTACTATTACTAGTAAGATTAGAACTATAAAGGTATAAGGGTAGACTTAAATAGTAAGCAGAATAATATAGATATAAGTAAGCTAGCCTTAATATTATCCCTATAGTTTATTCTAATATACTAAGCTAGGAAATTATAGTTAAGTAATTAAAGCAGAGAGTATAGTAAGGCTTTCCTCTAAGAGTATAAGCTTTACCTATTATAGATATAAAAAGATATATTTCTCTATAGCAGCACTAATTCTAGTAGATTATACTATATTATCCTCTATCTTAGTATACTAACTATCCCTAACTAGATTAAATAGCTAAAGCTCTATATAAAGTTCTTATATTACTCTTATCTAGTTAAAAGCCTCCTTTAAAGCCTATAAATATGCTACTAAGTATATAATCTGCTATAGAATATTACTATCTAGATTACTTATTAATAGAGGGTTAGTATTATTAGAGTTAGTAAAAAGTTCCTCTACTTCTTCTTTATTACCTTTATTAGAGTAGGAGTAACTATAAATAGGGTAAATCTTATTAAGTTAGTCTATAAGGTTAAGTCTATATTAGTTAATATTTTCTAGTTTCTAAAAACCTTCTAGAGCCTTAATAAACTTCTTTAGATAGTTTCTAGTATAAGTTAACCTATAAAGAGGTTCTCCTATAAGAATCTTAAGCTAATATAAAGTATTATTAAAAGCCTTTAAATAGATTTTAAAGGGACCTTTCTAATAGTAATTAAGCTTAGTATCTAAAAACTTATCTATATACTATTTAATATTAAATACTAGAATAAAGTTACCTACTTTTAATTTCTAACTATATAAGATATAGTATTTCTAGTAATTAAACCTATCTATAATATACTTATACTAGACTATAATTATCTTCTATATAGCAGTATAGTTCTTATTAAGCTATTTAAAAGCTCTTATCTATATAAGAAGCTTCTCTTTAAGTATTATTACCTAGTCCTATACTAGTACTCTCTAGGTTAGTATAAAGGTCTCTATTAGAGTTATAGCTTTATACTTATAGAGTAGATAAAAGAAGCTATAACTAGTTAAGGCTTTAATAGAAGTCCTATTAGCAAATAGTATAGCTTAGAAGGATAGCTAGAAGTCTTTATCTATATTTTTTATCTAAATAGTAAGAATATATATAATAGTCTAGTAGCTAACTTTAATAGTACTATTAGTATATAGGTTATAGGTAGTAGTAACTTTTCACTTAAGTCTATACTTATAGTTAAATTTAATAACTATACCCTTATTCTCTAAGCCTCTATTAATAATAAGTATACTATAAAGCCTATAATAATAAAGAATATTCTCCTATATAAACTTAGTAATAAGATAAGAGTTAGCTTACTATATCTACTAAGCCTCTACCTATCTAGTTAGGAGATACTAAGCTTTAACTATATTCTATTTACTAACCTTCTATATATTTAATACTATATAAGTAAATAGCAGCTCTAAGAGCACTAAGAAATAGTAAAAGTTATCTATATATCTAGGCCTATACTTCTAATAATCTTTATAAGTTTAGACTTATTTGCTAACTTATTAGTAAAAGCTATATTAGTAATATTACTCTACTAACTATTTAATAACTATATTATATCCCCTATACCTACTCTCTTAATATGCTTTTATAATAAGCTTAGTTTAGGTCTATAAATTATCTATAACTTATTATAGAGTAGGCTTATATATACTAAAATATATAAATAATAACTTATCCTTTAAGAAGAATTTCCTAGCCTCCTCCTTAAACTTATAGTATAAACTAGGCTTAATTCTATCTAGCTATTTTAAGGTACTAAGATAGTAAGTAATTTAGTATAAGTAGTAATTTTAGTATAGAGAGCTATCTAGTATAGTATTAGAGATATCTATAAGCCTTGAAGACTTTTATAAAATATTATTAACTTTAATAGTAAGGATCTTAGTAGAATAAACTCTATCTCTATCTATTTATACTTTATTAAAAAAAGAGATAGCAATTAGGTCTATAAAGAAGATTTACTTATTAATCTAGTTATTAATTTCCCCTTTAATATCTTAGTTAAGCTTATCTAATAGTCTACTAGGCTTATAAGATAATCTATTAGCTATAATATTCTAGCTTCTAGATAGGTATTTAACTTTAAAGTTAAATATATAAATCTATAAGATCTATTAGATAATAAGAGCTCTAGGCAGGTTAGAGGCAGCACTATTAAGCTAAGTAATAAGAATCTTAGTATCTATTTCTAGCATAAAGTAGTAACTATAAAAATAAAAGTAAACTTATTTAAGAGCCTTAAATATACCCCTTAACTTCTTTTTCCTAGTATTATAATTTAGCTCTATACTAGCCTATAAGCTACTCTTATATCTAGAAACTATATACTTACTATTAATATATTAACTAAGAATAGTACTCTAACTAAGACTACTAGTATTAACTATAAGGTAGATTTCACCTATATTAGTGCTATAGTTAAGTTTAATAAGGATAGAAATAGAGGTAAGTTAGTTCTTAAAAGTGTTTATAGCTAACTGCTAAGGCTAGTTCTATTTAAATAGAGTATTCTTCTTTAAGAGTACTATAAGTAACTTAGCTATAGCTAAAAATTTCTAAACCTAAACCTAATAAAATATTATAATACTAAGAAAGGATCTAAGATTAGTAAGGTTATTATAAACCCTCTATTCTCTAATCTTAATAATCTTTAACTCTTCTAGCTTTTAGCTACTAGTACTATAAATATATCCTATAATAGTAATAGATTACTAGGCCTATTATAATTTCTTAATAGTAATAGTATAGCTAGCTAACTTAATATTAATAAGAACCTTATTAATATTCTAGATATATTTTAGGATATATCTATATAGTCTAGAATAATTAGAAACTTTTTTATTATTATACTTTAAAATAGAGCCTTTAATAGCTATATTATTAAGAAAAGCTTTATAGCAGGTTAGGATTAGGTTATATAGGATTTATATTATAACTCTTATAAACTAGGCTATAAAATTAGTAGCTTTTTAAAGCAGAGTATATATCTAAAAGAGGCTAATTAGTATTATAAAGGTTATAATATTATAGCTATATAGATCTAATAGAACTTAATTATATCTAAAAAAGAAATCTAATAGTAAGAGAAATTAGTATATTATAAAGTCTTCTAAAAACTTATTACTAGATAGAAGTAAAGCTATATTATATAGAGTAATAATATTAACCTTAGTTATAGAGTTAATAAGATATATCTTCTTATTTTTCTTTCTAACTAGAAAGAAGGGGTTTTAGTAAGCTATATAACTTTATTTAAGAATACTCTTCTTTAGCCTATTCTTTAAGATTATTATTATATTACTCTCTAAAACTTTTAGAATTAGTATGCTTCTTACTTACTAAGCCTTATAAGAGATAACTCTAATTACTTATAGAGAAGCTATAGATAGATAAATAGATCTATAATACTTAAAACTCTATATAAGAGCTTTCTCTCTATTACTTAGAACTTTAAAGAGAAGCTTCTTCTCTTTTAAGTTAAGATAGTTTACTATTACTAAGATCTTATTAAGTTATTTTACTATAAGTTACTTCCTCTTAGAAATAGTTAAAAACTTTAGTTAGATAAGGTTTATAAAGGTGCTTTTTAATATTAGTTTAAGGTTTTCTTTTACTTTTATCTAAGCTTTTAACTTCTATTCTAAGTCTCCTTTAAATACTAAGCTATTAAAAGGTAAGTTATTAACTAGCTAGACTTTCTTATCTTTTATCTTATATATTATATTAACCTCCCTATATATAAAGAATAGAGTATTATTATAAATATAATTAGTTCTTAGTTTATTCTAGATTCTTATTAAAACCTTTTCTAGAAGATTTTCTCTCTAATAGAACTAATAGTATATCTAGGTATTAACTATATTAAATCTAATTTCCTATTCTAAGTTAAATAGATTTATAAAGAATAAAGAGTATATTCTAATAGAAAAAAGAAGTTACTAAAGCTTTCTATTAGCTATAAACTTTAATAAGTTAGTTTTATATATTACTTATTTTTTATAATACTTCTAAATACTAGAGTTAAATCTCTTAACTATATAGCTAAGAGCTTTAGTATACTTAGATCCTCTTATATTAAGAATACTAATAGTAGTCTTTTAGTTTCTAAAAAGAGTAGTCTTACTATATATAAGAAGATACTTAGCTATTTTAAATAATATAAGCTTAGTACTATTATATAGCTTAGTAGAAATTAGCTTTTCCTTTTATTAATAGGTTAGCTAGTTTCTATTTCTGCTTTATTTCTAAAAGAAAAGAGATTTACTTAAAATATTAATTAGAAGTACTAGAACCTCCTCTATCTTATAGCTAAGTATATAGTTAGAGTTTATATAGTTAGCTTCTCTCCTCTTTTTCTAGTAGTAATATCTATAAAACTTCTTTAAAAAGGGTTTATAATAGTTAGAGTACTACTTATCTTTATAAGATTAGTATCTAGAAGTATATTTTTATAATTCTAAAATAGCCTAGATAATTGCTTCTATTTTTAGTATAATAGCCTATTTAAGGGAGACTTTAAGTATTAAATAAAAGATATTACTATTCTTATTAAATATTACTAGAACCTTCTTATCCTCTTCTAATTTCTCTTAAACTAGGAAATTAAAACCTTCTAGCAAATTAGTTTTTACTATTAGTATTATCTCTTCTAGTATATATAGGCTAAACTAGCCTTTTATATTATAAGGCTATAGTTATAGACTTTTACTTAGTTATCTATTAATTTCTATAATTACTAAGCTAGCTGCTATATTAGAATTAGTAGTAGTAGTCTCTATTTTCTCTCTTTTATAGAAATTAAATAGGCTTACTAAGTATAAGAGAAGCTAGTAAAGTTAGAGAGAATAGTAGTAAAGTAACTAGTAGAATTTAAAGTATAGAATATTAAAAGAGCATAGATCTTCTAATTACTAGCTTAAAAGATACTAATTATCTAAGTTAGTAAGTATTCTAGTATTATTCTAGTATATATAATAAATAGAGCTTTAAGGATTATATTCTTAGATATCTTACTATATAGACTAATAAAGAAAGATATATTAAATATATAATAGCTATTAATATAGATATCCTTAACTATAATACTTTTAAAAGTTACTATAGCTTAAGTATCTATAAAGTTCTAAACTCTAAGATATATAGGGATAATACTCTTCTATATTCTATTATAGCTAATATATTTCTCAGAGATAATATTAATAGTAGTACTAGTATTAATAATCCTATACTACTCTAAGTATATAGACTAACTAATTCTTATAGTAACCTAGAAATATAGTATAATAAAGTCTTATATAGTAAGGACTTTATACTAGTAGGTAATTATAGTATAGTATAAGTGCTCTACTAGATTATTAAGGAAAGTAACTAGTATATTAAGGTTCTCTTTAAGTTAAGTGCTAGATAGAATAATATCTATTATATTAATATCTACTATATTATAGAGAGGTAGTTAACTAAAAATAGAAAGTGCTAGGCTGCTTATAAAGGCTTAGAAACTATAGATTATATTTATAAAAAGAGGAAAGATACTAGTTAAAGGGAAGGGGGTTAGGCAAAATACTAGATAAAAGAGGATTATATATAAACCCTATTCTTAGTCTAGTATAGTAGCTTTATAAAGCATCTAAATTGCTATAGCCTCTTTCTTATAAACTTAAGCCTAAATATAAGCCTTAATAGTACTAACTTCTATCTATAAGAGTGCTTTATACTAGAATATAAGAGTTAGGTCTGCTTATATATTATTCTAATATCTAATCTCTTATATAAGTTAGCTGCTTAATTTAGAGGCTTTTATAATATAGCTAAGTAGGTCTCTGCTTATAGATATAAATATATCTAGCTATTAATTACTATTCTACTAGAGGTAGTTCTAGATAACTAGCTTTATATACTTATAAACTATATTATTATAGTTATATTAGACCTAGTAAAGAAAGGATTCTAGGATAGTAACCTTTCTATCTACTTACTTAGCTTATAGGTTTTTAGTAAGAATATAGCTCTCTAATATTATAATAAAAAACTCAGGTTAAGGGGTCTTAGTAGCTTCTAAGAAGCTATTATTAACTAGGATATCCTTATTCTTATCTATAACTTCCTTAATATAAGGTTTTAGAAGTAGAGTAGGAAAATAAGCTATATTTAGGTCTATAATATAGACTCTTTTCTTAGATCTAGTAGCAGGATAAGAAGTTATATAGTAGTTCTGAGTTTATAATCTAGTTATAGTATTAATATCTATATTTATAGAGAGAATTTTAGCTAGGATACTAGGAGCTAGTATATAGATATTAAGAATATTATAGATAGTATTTAAGGTTACTATACTAGTAAGAGGGGTTTTTATAGCTAAAACAGAGATTAGAGGTTTTAGAGTTTCCTATATAGCATATTAGATATACTTATTAGACTGCTTATAGCTTTTAAGCTAGAACTTAACTCCCTAAAAGCTTAGAAAGTATCTATAAAGAGTAAGTATACTAGCTTCTAGCTACTTAGTTTTATCTATATTAGCTATAAGGATTAGAAAAGAAATAATTATTAGATTATATTAGCCTTATTAGTAGTCTTTATTAATCTCTTTATTAGAAACTTAGATATAGAGAGAACCCTATAGGGTGCTAATCTACTAGCAGCCTCTATAAAATAAGTATAGTTTTATATTAGAGAAGGTTCTAGTAGCTTTATAATTCTTAGTAAGATATCCTTTTTTACTATAAGTATAGTAGGTATTAGGGTTAATAGTCTTTATAAACCTTAAAGGTTTTAGCTAGTAGTAAGATTTAAAGCCTATAAAGTCTAAGTAACTGCTTTCTCCTAGATTAAAGAGTATATAGCTATATTTTCTATATATAGGGCTATAGTTATAAGAGTTACTACTATAATAGTTATACTATAAGAGCTCCTATATAAGCTAGATATTAGATATATTAGCAGTATATATATCTACTTTATTAATAGTATAGTTATATTAAGGTATATTAGTATAGTATCTAGTTTTAATCTACTTAATCTCTATATTTTTAAGGTAGGTAGTAAGATTATCTACTTAGACCTTTTAGTTAGGAGTACTAGTTATCTTATCCTTTAGCTTAGCCTTTATAGATAATACTCTTAATTGCTTATACTTAAGTATAGTAACTAGTATACTAGCTAGGATATTCTCTCTAATATCTTATAGTTATATATATATCTATTAAGACTAAACCTATCTAATAATTATAACTTCTATCTAAATCTAAGAAACTAAAAAGAGACTCTAGTAGTTCTTATAGAGGATCTTTAAAATATACCTTATAGTTTACTTAGAAAAGTAATAGAAGATAATATAATTAATCTCTATATTAAATAATATAAAAAGTCTCCTTTTAGCTGCTCTATTTTAAAAATTACTAATCTTAGTAAGAAATTTAGAGATATATCTAGAATTACTAATCTCTAGGCTAGAAATAAAGCTTTAGAGCTTCTTATTAAAGTCTAAATAAGTATTTAGGTTTATAATACTATATATCTTATAGAGGTTATTTTTAAGAGAAAGCTAATTATTATATTAAGTAGAAATACTCTTAAAGGTATACTAGTAGGCTTTAATATAGTACTAGCTAACTAGGGTAATTATCTTCTTTTTATCCTATCTATAAAGCTTAGTATAGAATAGATAATCCTTAAGAAAGTTAGAAATATTATTACTAATAAACTTAGAAGCTTCTAAACTATAAGAAATAATTAGAGTAGTAGTATACTACTTCTATATAGCTTTAACTAATTTCTTAATTACTTTTATAATACTAATAGTAAGTAGAGAGACTAAGTTTTTAGTAGAAGGTATAGCTATAGCTTTTATAAATATAACCTTATCTAGCTATTAGTCTAGGCTTACTCTCTATAGTCTAAGAGGAGCTATACCTCTATAGTTCTTATACTTATTATAAATATCCTTACTAATATAGATCTAGTAACTAATCTTAGCGCTTTAGAACTATAAAAGCAAAGACTTCTCAGATCTATTATTATCTATAGTAGTAAAGTAAAGGGCTTATTTCTAAATGCTCTTAAATATAGCTCCCTTAAAGGGTTCTATACCTAAAATATAGTTCTTAGAGCTAGAAGAGTTTAAAGCAGATATACTAACCTTAAAAGCTCCTCTAGATTTCTTAGAGTATTACTTAGATATAGCATAGTAAGTAGTTAATATAATATAATTTATTATAATTTAATATTAGTGTTAATACTAAAGTTTATTAATATTTAAATTATTTAATAATAAAATATAAGGGAATAAGGATTAGATATATATGCATGGATGCGAAATTAGTAAAAGGTTAGCTAGCAGGCAGCTACTACCTATACCTTAGGAAAAACTCTAAGCATAACAGACTTAGAACGTTAAGTAATAGTCTAATATAGTAATAGATACCTATATTTAGTATTCTAGCCCTTCCTGGTTAAAGCCTATAGCTATACTCTTATAATTCTATTACTTCTACCTTAATTTAAGAGACTAGCACTAGTTAGAATATCTAAAATAAATAAGTAATAGTATACTAACTAATTAGCAGCAAAGTTTAACTATAAAGAACTTTAGGTTAGCTATATAAAATATAATTAATAGGGCCTTAGCTAATATAACCCTAGTTGCTTACTAAGTACCAAAATATAAGGAAGTTTATATAAATATTATAAGGAGGAACTAGACAGGCCTGAGAAAGATATCCTAGAGGAAATAACTATCTAAGAGCATGCTAGATCTTAGATATCACCCTGTATATATATAATAATAAGTAGCTAACATAGCACCCTATCACATACTCTATATAAGAACAGCACCTCAGAAGCCCTAACCCAGGCTATAATATTCCTATAGAGATAGCAAGAGAACCTTATAGAACAGATATAGCTATAGCAGCAGCGCTATAAAGAGCAAATAACTACCCTTCTATAGCAGCTTACTAACTATATAGTAGTTAGGAATCCATAGCAGGATTAGAATAAACCCCCTATATATAATTACTATACTATAATAGAGGACTTTATAGTAGATCAGATCAGTAACTAGATCTAGGTAATTAAGAATAGAAACTAACTATATACTAGTAATATACTAGAGTAGCAGGTTTAATAGTTACTTATAAAGATAAATTTAACTCTATAAACCTAGTAGAGATACTATAGAACCAGGTTAGAAGAAGATCTTATATAGACTAACTTTATAGTATTTACTTACTAATAGTATATTAACTCTAAGCTTTAAGAGCAGAGATACTATAAGAAGCTAGATATAATATATTAAAAGGAGATATAGTCTCTAATATAATTCTTTACTAAATAGTTAGTAATATACTAAAACCTAGGTATACTAGACCTAGAAAATAGTAAGGCTAAGATCTATACTCTATACTTCTAGTTAGCCTCTTTTCTATAAAGAGAGCTAGAGTAATAGAAGATTAAGATTAAGAGGCCTAGAGATATAGCTATAAAAGTAGAGTAGCTATAAGAGATATATTAGCAATATAGCAGTAACCTACTATATAGTAAAAGTAGGAAGTAATATACTAAGAAAGAGCATATACTAAGGAGGCTACCCCTAGCCAGAACTAGCTAGAAGGCTCTATAGCAGGGATCTAGCTATAAAGATACCTAGAGAGGTTAGAGCCTAATACCTTACTAACCTACTACTAGCAGCTTATAGAGTATAGCTCTAAATAAGCCTATATTTAGCCCTAGTATAAAACCTACTATATCTAGGAATATAGTATATTTTAAGTATAATAAGAAGAGCTACTATAGATAAGAGTGCCTAGAAAATAAAGTAGGTATAAATAAGATATTAGTAGCACTCTAACTCTATACTAATAAGGCTAGAGTTAATATAATTTAGATAACTAAAGAGGTTAAGGAACTTAACTTATTAGAAAATAAATAGGCTAGGAGCTACTATTAGTAACCCTTATACCTATCCTAGAACTAGATACCCTTTCTAGAGGAGATACTATAAAGGGATAGGTAATTATTCTCTAAAACCTCACTAAAGAGGAGGTGGTTATTAATATAAACTTATATTTCTAAGTTAATATTATTAGTAGCTAACTTATTAAGTTACTATAACTATAACCTATAGTAGTAAAAGCCCCTATTCTAGAAGGGTTTAATAGGTTCTCTATATCTAGCTAAAATATATACTAGCTAACCTTCTTCTTACTTAACTTAAAGGGATAGCTAAGGAAGATATAGTAACTATTTACTAAGGCTCCCTAGCTAGAAAGGATTAGTAACCTCCTTCTATTCTAGTTTTTTATAAAAAAAGAGAGTATTATTATTAATACTAGGATAAATACCTAGAAATATAAGTACTTTAGTATTACTAAACTATTAGTATTTATATAAGAAATTATTAAGAATAGCTAAAAAGTATTTATTATATATATTTTAGGAAATATTTTACTATATAAAATGCTCTTAGAAGTATTAGGTAAAGATAATCCCACTAAAAAGGAGGTTAAACTATTACTAGAGCTACTTAGTAAATAGGAGATATTTAATAAGTAGGTAGTAAAGAAATACCTAATACTAGAGAGCATAGAGTATATAATTAACCTAGTTAAAGGGAAAAAACCCCTCTATAGGCTAATCTACCTATTAAATAAGTAGTAACTTAAAGAGCTTTAGTAATATATTACTAATAACTAAGTAATAGGCTAGATCTAACCCTTAACTAGCAAAGCAGGTATACCTATTCTATTTATTCTAAAAAAGGATAGCACCTTATACCTCTGTGTAGATTATTAAGGCCTAAATAAGGTAATAATAAAGAACTAATATCTACTTCCTCTTATTAGTAAGCTATTAGATAGGCTTTAAGGAGCAAAGTAGATCTTAAAGATTAATCTTTAGAATATATATTACTATATCTATATTAAGCTAGAAAACCACTAAAAGATAGTATTTAAAATAAGATATAGATATTTTAAGTATATAGTTATGCTATTTAGCCTAATAAATACTTTAGTAACCTTTTAGGTATATATTTACTAAGTACTTACTAAACTATTAAATACTTATTATATAGTATATATAGATAATATTATAGTATACTCTAAGATAAGAAACTAGTATACTTAGAACCTCTACTAAGTACTCTATAAGCTTTGCTAATAGGCACTCTATACTAAGCTTAGTAAATATAGCTTCTACTAATAGAGAGTAGAATTCCTAGATTATATTATTATATCTAAGAGTATTTTAATAGATAAAACCTATATCTAAGTAGTTACTAAATAGAAGCTACTAAAGATATATTAGGAGATCTAGGTTTTTCTCAGATTCTATAACTTTTATTATAAGTTTATTATAAAATATTTAGGCATAGTAGCCCTAATAACCACTTTTCTAAAAAGTAGTAAGAATAGTAAAAAGAAAGGTAACTTTAACTAGCTAAAAGAGGCTTAATAAGTATTTAAGAGACTTTAGCTCACCTTCTACTTAGTAACTATTCTCTAATACTAGAACCTAATCTATAAGATAAGGGTTAAGATAGATATCTCTATTAAGGCTATTATTAGTATTCTATCTTAGAATATTAATAGTTAGTAATAACTAGTTACTTACTACTTATAGAAACTTAGTAATATAGAGTAGTAATAGGATATAGGTTAGTAGAAGCTTCTAGCTATTATAGAAAGTTTAGACTACTAGGCTTACTATCTATAGAAAACGTTAAAGAAATTTCTAGTTCTTATAGACTACTAGGCACTTAAAAATATTATTAGTATATTAGTATAGGACCTTTAGAGAAAGCTTACTAGATAGGTATATAAGCTCTTAGTATTTAACTTTAACCTAGAGTATAGATTAGAAGTTATAAACCTAGCTAATAGCCTATCTAGGAGGCTAGACTATATAGAGAGAGAGGTGAAATATAATAATATCCTCCTAACTTTAGTAAGGAAGCTAGAGCTTATTATTAATCTACTAGTAAATCTTTAGTAAAAGATTACTATATTAAAAGGTAGTATAGAGACTATAAAAGCCTTTATTAATATAGTATAAGTAAATAAAGTATACTCCTTCTAAATAGAAATAGATAGCTCTAGGAGTAGAGATATCTTAGTCTCTAGTTAGTATAGCCCTCTAAGGCATATTAATATTCCTGCTACTATAGTAGCTATAATAACTTAACACTAAAGTATAAGGGGTAATATAGAGAATACTTAGTAAGGAGTTATTAACTAAGAGAACTTATCTAGAGCTAGAGTTACTATAGCATAACAGCATATCCTATATTAGGTTATAAAGAAGCTTATAGTAAGCAAAATAGTATATAGCTAATAACTCTCTAAGGTAATAGAAAGGATTATCCACAAACTGCAGGCTAATAACTTATACTACTAGATATAATTAGAGAGGGTATATAAACTAGCTAGTAACTATAGAAGTTATATAGTTAATAATAAAGAAATATTATTCTATAAGAAAAGGTTAGAAATTCTAGAAAAAGAGTTACTAAAACTTAAGATTCTTTACTAACACTATAATAACTATAGAGCAGGTTATATAGAAATAAATAAGACTACTAAGTTAATCTTAAGGAAGTTCTATTAGCTAAACCTAGCTACTAATATATATAACTATATTATAAGTTATAATATATACTAAGAAAACTATATCCCTAGATATAAGCTCTATAGAAAGTTATAGTTATTATTCCTACTAGTATATCTATTCTAAGAGATCAGCCTAAACTTTATTACCAGGTTATTAATAAGCTATTAGCATAAAAGCAGTAAGTATAATACTATATTAGTTATAATATATAGAATAACTAAGTTTACTATATTTATTCTAACTACTAAGTAGCTAACTACTACTAAGCTAGTATAAATTATCTATAAATAGGTAGAATATTATTTTAGCACTCCAGAGAATATTATTAGTAACTAAGATAAACTCCTTATAAGCTAATTTTAGGAAGAGTTTATATAAGAGAGGGCTATTAAGCACCACCTCTCTATAGCATACTACCTCTAAACTAATAGGCAGTCTAAGAGAACCTATTAAACACTAGAGAAATATCTATAAGTCTATACTAGTAAGTTACTATATAAATAGGTAGTATAGTTACTAGAAACTAAGTTTATATATAATAATAGTTACTATAGCACTATTAGTATCTTGCTAATAGAGGCTTTATATAGCTACTATCTATGCTATATAGAGTATATTATCCTAGTAGACAGGGTTATAGTATAGAGTATATAAAAGCAGATTAAGCATATTATAAAACTCTATATAAGGGTATAGAAATAGTAGCTAAAGGTAATAGTAATATAAGCTAAGTATTATAATATAAGGTATAAGGAGCAGGCCTACTATTAGGGATAAGTTATTAAGCTATTAATAAAGAACTTCTAGTTTAAGAATAGAAAATTAGCACTAAGGTTTATTAAAGTATCTATCACTAAGGTAGTTAGGATATAAGCCTATAGAGTCTATCTACTAGAATAGTACTAGAAAATATATAATATTTTCTTAGTTACCCTGCTAGAGCTATAGAATAGTTACTAAGGAGATAGCAAGAGCTTACCTATATATCTAGAGCTTAAGGATAAGCTAGAAGAATAGGAGATAGAGGAGATTATTATATAGTAAGGAGATAGTAATAATATATAGTACTTAGTTAAGTAAGCAGGATAGCCTATAGAGTATAATATATAGAAACCTATAGAGAATCTAATAAATATATAGAAAGCTATTTAGAAGTTTAATAAGTAGTTTAGAAAAGTTTATAGGAAATAGAATAACTAGCTATATAGACTTTAGTAATAGGTTACTAAAGGCTAGGCATATAAAAAGGCAAAAATAAAACTAAGTTTAGGAAAGCAAAACTTTTAATTTATAAGCAGTAAACCACTACTAACTATATAGTAAAAGAAGAAGCTAACTACTAGCCACTATAACTATAACTATAACTACTATAGGTACTATAGCTACTATTTAGTAAAGGCTTAGAGCTTCTAGTAGATTTACTACTATAGATAGTAATACTACTAGGAAAAGAGGTATAGCTAATACCACCACTACTAGCATTACTACTACCTATATTACCACTATAACTAGTATCACTATTACTACTACCACTATTATTATTACTACTAATAGGCTAACTACCTACTATCTAAGACTTATTATTAGACTTATTAGAGACCTTAATAGCTAGCTTCTTCTTTACTAAGCTCTTACTACCCTCTAGGCTATACTTCTTAGTTAGAGTATAGAGAAAAGAGGTATATAAGACTAGGTAGGTACTAGTAATAGTAATAAAGTAGGTAGAAATATTATTTACTATAAAAGCAGTAAGGCCCTCCTAAAGCTTATTATAAAAGATAGGAAACTTATTAATATTATACTTATATAGGATCTTAGGGATAGGCTTTATTAAAGGATTAGTAAGTAGTTAGTTAATCTTATTAGAGAGATATATAGCTAGAGTATTATTATAGATATAGAATAGCTAAGTAGTATTTAGTTACTAAAAAATATTAATACTATTATAAAGAGTGCTAACTTAAATTATTATTAATAGTAAATATTTAGTAAAGAAAAGATAATAATAATTATACTTAGACTATAATATTAAGGAAAAGATATTTATAAATAGAAGAGAGCTTCTATAACTATAGCTACTCTATATTCTAGAAGCTAGCAGTAGTAATAAAATTATAGATAAGCTTACTAACCTGCTTCTAAGCTACTAAGTAGTTAGCAAGCAATTATAGAAGTTAGAAATAATAATAAGAAGTGAAAAAGCCCTCCTACTCCTAGAGCTTAATTTAGTAAAATATATTCTAAGTAGTTTAGGTAGTATCCTAGAGCTTTTAAGAAACCTAAAAAGAGATTAAAATATAATAAACAGTTAGTAATAAATTAGCAAACTTATAGCTAAATACTTCTTTTTATTAAAGTTATAGAGCAGGCACTTCTATATATAATTGCTATATATATAGTAAAGGTTAAGAATATTAAGGTATATCTTAGAGAGGCAGCTAAGATAGGAATAGCTACTATTAGTATTACTAGTTAGATCACTAAAAAGGTTCTTAAGCTTATAGAGAAACTTTATAAAAACTATACCTATATAAGTAATATAAAATATTATAGCAATTTATTAGTAAATAGACAGAGATAAAGATAGAAAGGAAAAGAAGATAGAAAAGAAAGGAATAGATAAGAATATAATAATTAAAGTAAATAATCAGTAAACTAGCAGTAAAAGAGAGCTACTAGTTAAAGAAAAGAAAAAGAAAAAAGTATAGCTAAGAGAAGAAATTTCTAAGGTTAGAGACCTTAGGAGAAGAAACCCTTTTATACTTAAGGAGTTACTTAGTAATAGGATATAATAATTATAATAGATATATACTGCTAACCTATTACTTAATAATTAGTAACTAATCAGAAAAATTAACCTAATAGGTATATATAAATAATAGTAATAACTAGTAATAAAAATATATCACTCACTATAGTTACCTCTATTTAGCAAAGAAAGGAATAAAGGTTATATAATATAATAGCTATTGCAACTCAAATATTATATAGCCTGACTTATACTAACTAATTAGCTACTAAGTAGCAAAGACCACTAAAGAGCCACAAGCCCTATATAACACCTTAGAGACCAAGGCTTTAGAGAGGGGGGCAATTATAAGGAAATAAGGATTAGATATATATATATAGATATAAAATCAGTAAAAGGTTAGCTAGCAGGCAGCTACTACCTATACCTTAGGACAAACTCTAAGTATAATAGACTTAAAACGTTAAGCAATAGTTTAATATAGTAATAAACACCTATATTTAGCATTCTAGCCCTTCCTGGTTAAGGCCTATAGCTATACTCTTATATAAAAGAGAAGAGTTATATAGCAATTTAATCTATAATAATTAAATAGATAGAGAGAAAGAGAGCTTTAACCTCCTTCTCTTCCTAAATAGTAGTTATAAATTATAGACTAGGAGTAGTTATAGCCTCTATCCCTCCTATAAGTATATAGGCTCTCCTTCTTAATATAGCTAGAAGTAGTTATAGCCTCTATTCTATCTATAAGTTTATAAACTCTCTTCTATTTTTTCTTATAAGTAATATAATACTATAATTTCCTTAATTCTATAAATATTAACTATATAGTAGCTAAGATAGAGCCTAAATCCCTTTAGTTAAGCTTATTAGTCTAACTAGTATTATTAATTTATTACTTTATTACTAATTATTAGGTTCTAGGTTATAGAAAGCAGATACTAACTCTACTTTTATAAAAACTAAGAAGAAAAGAGAAAACTTTTTAATCTAGCAAAGTCTAAAGCTATTATAGCTAGATTTTCAGAGTTTTAAGTATTTCTATCTAAAAACTCTAACTATATAGCTATTATACTTAGTATCTTCTTAGATTAGATTTATAAAGAGACTTCTAAATATTATTTTATAATATCTATTATTATAGCTGCTAAGTTTGCAAAGTTAATATTCTATTAAGTGGTTAGGATAATATATTATAGTTCTATATTAATTATAAGCCTGTTTATATAGTATAGAAGTATACCCCTTTTAAGCACTATAGAGAGAGTTTTAAGAGAGAAGAATCCACCTCTAAGCACTATTAAAACAGGCTAAGAACCTTAAAATAAAAATAACAAAACTATATACTCCTATATACTTATATAGGAATATTATAATATTATAGCTTTATATCTAGAGGCTCTAGAATAAAGGAAGGGTCTCCCTAAGTATAATAACCTTATTATAGATATAAACTATTAAGCAAAAGTGATAAAAGCTTCTAAATAATAAGATAAACTATAGTGGTGCTAACTAATTATAATCCTCTGTCCTCCTTTCTGCTCTTAATGAGGCAAAAGTCCTGCTATAATATACTAACTAATATACCTGTCTAGGCACTCTCTAAACTGGGCTGTCTGCACTGCCCTGTCTTAGTAGTAATAATATTAGCTATTATATCTATATCCTAGTTAGACTTAGCTTCTTTATAAATATGCTCTTATATTTTATATAAGGCAGTATTATATTTAGTAGATAGTTCTAGTACTCTAGTAATAAGATAGTTAAGTATATATTATATAGGGGTATTAGTATTAGAGTTATTTAAGGGGAGGCTCTATAGTATAAGAGGTAATATATTAGAGAGGATAACTTTAAATAATATACTAATATTAGATATAAAAAGGCTTTTAATTATTAGGTCTAGTATAACTATACTAAGATATTATTAGATAGTACTATTAGATTAGATACTATATTTATTCTCACCTAATAGCTATACTAATTATAGATCTAAAAAGAGTGCTGCTTTATAAAAGGTATAGGTTTCTAACTTAGCTATACTACTATTATTAACTTTAAATTCCTTATAGTTAGATACCTATAAGGCTATTATATATAAGGTATCTATAAGGAAGACTAGTTATAATAGTACTAGTAGTAAGGGTTTTTTAGTGCTAACTTAAATAGTTTTCTAGTTAAGCTAATAGAGGTTACTAAGGTCTTTAAAGTAGTAAGATAAAGTATTTCAGATATATATTAGGTTATTAGTTATATTCTTAATATTATTAAATAAGGTGGAGAGGAATTAGGAGATACTTACTTAGTTAGAGGGGAGTATTATTAATAGTTTTATATCTATATCTTCTATAAGGATATTCTTTTACCACTAATTAAGGTATATCTATACTAGCTTATTATTAGTAGTTAGCTATATTATAGCTAACTAAGTCTATCTGTAATCTACTATAAGTATAATAGTAATATAATTATAGAGTTTCTAAACCTCTAGTATTAATAATAATAATATAATATTATTTTAATTAGTAGCTCTAATAATAGATATAGAAGTTAGAGCATAAATAGAGATCTTAATTCTTATAAAGCAGAAATATTTGCCTTTCACCTTATAGTAGTATAAGAGTTAAAGTTTCCCAAAAAGAGTGAGTAACTTAATAATAATAAGGAGAGTATAGATACTACCTAGATCTAAACCTACTTTAGTAAGTGTAAATAGAAGGTATCCTATAATAAGCTTATTAGTTCTAAGTAAGTATATAAGCTTTAAGAATTCTAGGAATATATCTTAAACTTCTAATATAACTTATTATGTATTAAGTGAGAGCATACTAATTTCAGAGATATTAGCTATAGTATACTTATAATACTTCTTATTAATAGTGTTAATTAGGAGGTTATTAATTATATTAGCAATATTAGATACTTCTAGTAGGGTAGTAAATTTAGAAATCTTTCCCTTATAATAATTAATATTAATATAGATATAAAAAGGCAATTCTTTATTATATTTAGGCTTATTTTCCTAGAAATTAATAGGATTTATATTATTATATATAATATCCTTATTATTAAAGTCCTAGTTAGTAGATATATTTCCCTATCTATTATTAACCTATAGTATATTATTATTCTAAGTAGTAATAGTAGTTACCTAACTATCCTTAACCTAGAGAGTATTCTAGTTATTAGTAGTATTATACTAATTCTTAGAAGTTTAAGCTTAGTAAGTCTCCTCTATAATAGCATACTAGTTTTTAGTAGTAGGGAGTTAGAAGGTATTATTAGTATAGATAGAGAGGCTCTAGTAATTAAATAGATTTAGAAGGTTTCTAGTAACTATTAACTGTAATTATTAATATTTAGCTATAAGTATATACCTATCTAGAAAGGATAGTTAAGTATAGTTAGTGGATTTTTGCTAGAGAAATTTATCCAGGCTATATTAAAGCTAATTAGTAATAATTAGATAATAAATAGTAAAGGTATTAGCTAGGTTTTATAAGCAAGGAGATTAGAGAATTTTTAACTTATAAGTCTAGGAATATAATAGATCGCTGCTAGAAGCAGTAGGTTACTTAGAGTCTATTATATTAGGTTATATTAAAGGCTAATAATATTAGAAATCCAAAGAGATATTAGTGAGGTTTTTATTAAAGTTAAGAGCGTGAGCAGTTATTAGTAATAATAATAATTTAGAAAGAATAATAATTTAAAAAGAGTTAAGGATTTTTTTTATTAATAAGGTAGTATTTAGAAAAAAGTTATAGGTGAGAAGGAAAAAAGGATAAAACAAAAACAAAGGTGAGTATTAATAAGAGAAAGGTATAAAGGCAGAAAGTTAATAAAAGTAGATCTATAATAGTTAGCTTAATAGAGGAAGGAGGTAAAAAAAAATTCAGTGATTAATAAGGTAAAAATTAAAACCTAGTTATTTATAGCTAATAAATTAGAGCAGAAAGTATATATTATATAAAATATAAGAGGTAATAATACTTATATAGATATAAACTTCTAATAGAAAGGTGCTTTATTCTATTATATCTATACCTTATATAAATAACACTCTATTATATATTATAATTTATAGTACTTATATACTAAGTTAGAGATATCTTATTTAATAATACTAATAAGGTGCTAGGTAGGCTTAGAGTAGCCTAACTATTTAATATAATAGTGAAGTTTGCTATTATAGATATTATAGGTAAGGATTTTCTTAATAATAAATTTCTCTTTATCACCTTATTATAAGGAACCTAGAGGTTAGCTTAGTTAGTTAAAGAAATCTTTTTAGACTAGTTTAAGATATTTAATAGATATTTCAGAGTACTATTTAAGCTATAATAGCAGATAGATATAGTATCTTAATAGGTTAATAACCTTTTTAATCTTAAATAGTTCTTTATAAGTATAAGAGAATTTAGTCTAGCTATTAAGATAGTATTCTAGAAGCTCCTTCTTTAAAAGTTTAATATAAACTATATTACCTACTACTAATTATAGGAGTAAATAGTAATTATTATTATAATAGATCTTTATCTTTATTAGGGAGATCTAGTAAGCCTCCCACACTTCTTAGCAAATCTTATATTATTAGGATCTAAAATCTATAGCTAGTTAATTTATTAGAAACAGAAAGAACTTAGATATCCTATTAAAGAGAACTTTATAGGAGATATACTTTATAGTAGCTAAGACTAATATATTCAAACAGACTAGAATATAAGGTAGGATATCTTTCTAATTAGAATAGTTAAGCTAGAAACTAATTAAAGCTTAAAATATATAGATAATTATTTAAATAGTCCTTTTAACTTATCTATTAACTTAATAATAGTATACTATAGAGACTTTAAGTTAGATATTAGTAGTAGTATATAAAGATATCTATAAGACTAAGACTAGCTTAGAGTTAATATTAGAAATAAAGATATTAGATAGGCCCTAGTTAGAGTAGATATTATAGATATATAAAATAGCCTATTATTCCACAGTCTAATCTATATAACTAATAAGTTTTCTAGTAAACTTAGAGGTTTTATCTATAAAAAAAAGTATAGTATTATAGCCTTATTTTAATATAGGCAGTGCTATAACAAAGTTAAAACAGATTATAGAGAGAGGAATATAGAATACTTTAATTAGGGTAAGGTTACTATAGGAGGCATTTTAGTTAGGCTTTGCTTTATAATATTCTAAATAGTAGATAATATATAATTATAGTTCTTAATATATATCCTAGAAAAAACAGGTTTATTATAAGAAATTATATACTTATCCCACACTAATATATACTCTATTATTATAGATAGCTTTATAGATATTAGGTATAACTACTTAAGATATATAAAGGTATAAATTATCCTTATCTTAGAGGTAAAAAAGCTTTTAATTATTAAGCAAGAAGCTATATAGATAATTTTAGTTAGTCTAGATTATATTATTATAGATTTAATAAAAAGTAGGGTCTATTAGCAGTACTTAGAGAATCCTAAAGTAAAATCTATTAGTTATTATTAATTCTATAGTAATTATATCTATTTCTACTATATTAGAGAGGTTCTATATTATATTATTAGTTTATAGCTTATCTTATTACTATTATAGTTAAGTATCTTAGTATATTATAATCTAAACTTTATATAATAGTTAGGTCCTATTAGATAACTATATCTATTAGTTAGAATTAGTTAGGTTCTAGATAGTATTAAGGTTAGGAGGCTCTAGATTATTATTAGCTTTATTATTATTATTATTAGTAAGTAATATATAGAGTAATAGAGTGGAAATTAGCAGTCTTAATAAGATATTAGTATTAATATACTTATAGCTAGAATAATATTAAATTATAATATAGTCTATCTATTTAGTAAATATAAGCTTCTAGTTAACTAAATAATAACAGCCTTTTAGCTTACTTAAACTAACTATCTAGAATATATCCCTAACTACTATATAGTCTAAGAGTATATAGATTATATTATTATTAAGATAGTATTCTAGTTTATATAGTAACCAGACCAGAATAAGGGTCTTAATTTCTATAATAGTATAGTTTACTTTAGCTTATAATAATATATATAATAAGAAGAGAATAGGCTATATTTTACTATTAGATTATTCCTAATATAGGGCTATACTAAGGCTCTTATAACTACTATTAATATAAAAAATAAATAGTTTAAAATAGTCTAGGAAGATATAATCTGCTATATTAGTAAGTTTATATTTAATATAATTCCAGGCTTTAATAATATCACTCTATATATATTAATATTAGTTATTCTCCTTATAATATTATACTTTTCTTGCTTTAAATATATTATTTATAATTAGAAGTAGAGAGAATAGCTAATATTATACTATAAAAGTATTATATTATAGGTTCTTAGAAGGTAAATTATAAAACCCTATTATCTTAATCTTTATTAATAGATTAATAATTTATATATACTTAAAGATAAATTTATAATAATAGCCTATAAGGTCTAAGCTGCTTTCCAGATCCTATAAGTTAGTTAGTATTAGAAGTACTAGAATAGCTTCTATTTTCTAATAGGTAGTACCTAGTTCTAATTATAAAATCTAGTATCTAAATATCTCTAGTTCTAGTTAGGTAAAGTAGTATTTAGATAGAGAGAGATAGTAACTAGACTTTTAAAGGCATATTAGTAAAAGATATAAATATACTAGATATTCTTCCTTAATTTATAAATAGATAATAATATTATTAATATATATAAGTATAAACTACTAGAGATAGGGTTTAAAGAGATATTCTATATAATATTAGAAAAAGGCTAGAGATAAGGCAAGGCCTATAGTAGTAACTGTGAAACGTTTATAGCTATAATAAGGAGTAATAAAAGCTGTTTTCTATTTATCTTTAAGTATAATTAGTTAATTAAAGAATTCTTTAGTAATATTAACTACTAAAAAGATATTACTACTAGATAAGAAGTTAAGAATCTTATTCTATTAGGGAAGTGGATAAGTATCTAACTTTATCTTAGTGTTAACTTAATAGAGGTTAATAATAATATATAGTTTACTATTCTACTAGATAATAAATACTAGAGTAGCTACTAGGTAAGGTTCTTCTAAGAGTATCTTTTTAATAATATTAGCTTTTAGTAAGGAATCTAGAATAGTATCTATCTCTATCTTATCTTATTAAGATAAGAAATATAAGTATTAGTAAAGGTTAGTAATATTAGTATTATCCTTAAATAGAATAGGTATATTAATACTATTATTAAATCTACCTATATTAGGAGTAAATAATAGATAGAAGTTATTAATAAGCTGCTAGACTTAATATTTATACTCTTAGCTCTAATAGTTAGATATATCTATAGTAATATCTAGGAAATTATTATTATATTCCTATAATATATAAAATAGATATCTATTAGAATATTTTAGGTTAAGAGGTTTATTATCTAGGCTATCTAGGCCTAGTAAATCTATAAGAGGAATAGCTAAAGATATATTAATAATAAAGAAGTCTACTAATAAGGTAACTTTAATATATTATAATAAGCCTAGGTGTTATTCTTTATATATTATTATTAGAACTAATCTAAAATTTAAAAAAGGAAGAATATAGTTCTAGCTAGTAGTAATAGTATATAATAGTAACCTATATAATAGGTACTATAGGTTAGAAAAGGAGTAGAGTTATAGAGTATAGCTATAAGATATAACTAGTAGCACCTAGTATTAAATTAGTATATTAAAACTATAACCTAGAGGAAAAATATAGTTCTAATCTATATATACTTATACTTATTAATATTATAATAGTTAATATAGTATAGTTAAGGTAATAGAAATAGAATTACTATTATCTATAACTAGGTAGTTATTCTTATATAGGTTACTCTAATAGATATAAAGAGTATATTTATATAAGAAATATCCTCTAAGAATAAAGTTATAAGATATAAAATCAGTAATATATATTAATTTATTAACTTTAAGGATAAAACTATCTTATTCTTATAGAATAATAGAAAAAATAGCTATAGAGGAAATTAAGAGTTCTCTCTAACTAATACCTCTAAGTTAGAAAGGTTTATAGAGCTTAATATTAATATCTAGATAATACTTATTTATAAACTTTTATTTAATTAGTAATAAAACTAAGTAAGTATCTAGCAGAGTAGTATATTTAAGACCTAATAGAGTATAAATAACTATATTTAGATAGGAGTAAGAATTAAATTAGTAGGATATTCTATTAACTATAAGAAATATATAGATCTTAGTATAAATATAAGAGGGAACTTATATTATATATTTAATATCTAACTAATCTAAGGCTTTATTAATTATAAGTAGAACACTTAATATAATCTATTTATCCTCTACTTATAAAATATTATTTTCTAGAGAAGATTCTAAATTGGGGATAATAGAAGGTAAGATAGTATATTTCCTATATTAATCTATATCTGCTTTAGTTATAGGTAATATTAGAGGTTTAATATTAAGAGATAAACTAGATAGAGATAGAGAAGTTTATATATTATTATTAATAGTAGTATAATAGTTTAGTATTATAATATAGGATATTATAGATAACTTCTAGCTTTATTTAGCCTTAATATAAGATATCTTTATAATAAAAATATTTTTATAGTAAAGTACTAGTAAGATATATTCTATAAATAGTAGTTACTAAGAGAGTTTAAAGACTTTAAATTAGAGAAGAAGTTATAGAAGTTATAGCTATTATTATAGTAAAGATTATAGTAAAGTAATAGGGATCTAGATAGTAATTAATTATAAGAACCTTTAATAGTAATATAGACTTTAATAGGTTAAGAGAACCTATTACTATTAGATTAGTATCTTTAATATATAGAGCAGTTAGTATTCTGCTTATATTAATAATTATTAGCCTGTTCTTATTAATTATTATAAGTAGGGTTTAAAGTTAGTATACTAGGTTAACTAGACTTATCCTTTAATGGTTTATCTTTATTATAATAGTTCTAAGAGTTATTCTATTTATTATAATATTTCTAGTATATCTCCTAGTTATTATATTAGGGGTAGAAGTTATTATATTATTAGTTATAAAGTCTATAATTATATACTAAATACCTGTCTTAGTTCTATTTCTAATAGTAATTCTAGTTATAATTATTATAGTATTAATTATAACCTTATTCCTAGAAGCAGTTATTATAGTATTAGATATAGAAGTTCTAATAATCTTCTTATAGATAGTTATTATAATTATAATATTAATAATTATCTACTATATTAAGCTTCTTTTAAATCTATTCTTAGAGTTTATAGTTTTATTTCTAGCTTGCTTATATAGTATGCTTCTTAGTAGAAATCTAAGATTTAAGGTTCTATAAAGTATTATAACTACTAAGATAGATAAGAGCTATAAGGTCTAGATCTATTCCTAAAATAAGATATTAATATTAGCTATCTTTATTATATTTACCTATTTTATTATATAATCTAATCTTTCTATTAATATAGGTCTATAATAGTAATATATCTTTATTAGCAAAGATATATTTAAGCTAGTTAGCTTTAATAAGTATAGCTCTATAATCCTTTTAAAGGTATTCTAAGAGTAATATTTTCTATAGGTTAAGGTTAGAGGTTATTTTAATATACTAATAGTAACAAAGTAAGTTAAACTATTTACTACTATCTATCTCCTTTATTAAGATACTATATCTAAGTATATAAGTAACTATATTAGCTCTATATAGTACTATAAAGTAGTTAATCTTACTAATATATAAAGATACTAGTATCTTAGTACTATTATATATAAATATCTCAGACTTAAGCTTCTCTTTATTAATATAAGGTTTATATATATATAGCTATTAATAATTATAGAAATAGCTAAAAAGGCTATTTTTATAGGCCTAAAAAGAAGATAAATATCTATTACTATAATAATTAACTAGGTGCTATAATAGTTATAAAATAGAGGGATAATAGGAAAGGATCTCTAGCTAAGTAGAGAGTTATTAGAGATAGCCTTATATAGATAAGAGTATTTAAGAAAAGAACTAAGAGAAGGTAATAGATATAGTATTCTAAAAGGTCTTTACCTATCTAGGCTAATATCTAAAAGCTATAAGTAGCTATCTTTATAGGTTAGTAGTATTAACAGGTTATTAAGTATAAAAAGATAAAGATTAAGAGTTAGCTCTCTCCTTAGCTTTATAGTATTTAGAGGGTAATACCTCTATTTTAGATTATAAGTCTTTCTTAGCTATCTCTAGGCCTCTTATAACTCAGTTAACTACCTATAATAGTCTATTAAGATAAGAAGCTAGAATTACTAAAAAGCTATTATTAAGATTATATTAAGCTAAGTTCTTAATATTCTCCTAATAGAAGAGTAATAATCTATATAATATACTAATAGCTATATTAACTTACTTATCTATAATATATTATTTCTATTATAAGTATTATCTATTATTCTATAAATCTATAAAAATATATAAAATACTAGTATCTAGTAAGAATTAATATCTAGTAATAGAGAATACTAGACTAGCAGCTAGTTAGAACTAGTATATAGCTAGGCTACTATATAATTAGATAGGTTTTTTTAAAATATATAGACTAGGTCTAGAACCTAATATAATACTATAATCTAGATTACTTACTATTATACTAGTCTTATTTATATATCTAATATATAGTTTAGGGAAATTAAATAGCTATTTAGACTATTAAAGGGATAATATAAAAGTAGTAATAGATACTAAGTTATTAAATAGTAGAAAAGGGAAGCTAAGTATTAGTATATTTTATTCTTAGATATCTACTTAAGGGGAGTATATTAATAGAGTTATAAAGTTATATAACTATTATCTAATATTTAAAGGGATATCTAATAGTAGTAAAAGAGGTAAAACTAAAAGTAATAAGCTAAGGTCTTCTAGATATGCTCTGATAATATAAGTAGTTTATTTCTCTACTATCTTATTCTAAGTTATAGATAAGAGAGATATAAGAGGTAGTAATAATTATATAAATATATTTATAATCTTATTCTCTACTAATAGTAAAAAGGTTATTAGTATTAGAGATATAGATTATATAGGAGGTTAAATAATAGGAAGAGAGTAAGGTTAGATTAGAAATTAAAAGAGAAAAGCTAATAGCTTAGATAGGAGTTTAAATAGTAAAATAGATAGCTATTAGTTAGTTAATAGTGCTAATTAAATAGAAGGTAACTAAATTCTTCTATAAAGGTAATATATCTATTTAGAAGATTTAAAAAGAGCTAAGCTTAGTTATTTCTCTTTTCTAACTATGAGAAGTAGTTATATAGTTAGTTTTAGTATAGTAGTTACCTTTAACTACTAGTTAGATCTTTAGTTTTATAAATATAAACTATAAGGGTCTAAATCTAATAATTAATAGAAAGTTATATCTATTAGTAGTAGCTAATATAAGGTTATTTTTAGAAGTTTTATAGGTTCTAATATATAATCTAGTATAGAAGTTATATTTAAAGTAGCTAAAGTTACCTATATAGTTACTAAATTAGAAGTAATAATTAATAATCTATCTTATAAAGTTATAATAACTATAGATAATATATTATTAATTATTAAGACTAGTACTCTATATATTAGTGCTATAGATATAAATATAGTATCTATTAGCTAGTTTATTAATATAATATTTAATATAGAGCTTAAGCTACTTACTATTATTATATTAACTACTATAGCTGCTTTCTTAGATATAAAGTAACTTTTAGAGTCTTAAAGCCTAGTATTTTCTCTTAAATAGGCTATAATATATATATATAGAAAGGATATTATTTATTTATATTATAATAGACTTAAGGTTAAATCTCCTTAAATAGCAGGGATTTTAAATATATCTTAATAGGAGTAACTAGGCAGAAAGGGAATATAGGAGTAATAGCATTAAAAACCTGACTTATAGTATGTCTAGAATTTAGAGATCCTATTTAAAGGCGTTATTATTACTATAGTTAGAGGGGTAAAGATAAGGTTTTTAGACTTTATAATTATATTTAAGATTAAAATAGAGTTTTAATTAAATTAGAAGGCAAAGAGGGGTTATACTACTATATAAAGAGCAGAGCTCTATAATAAATAATAAAGGATAAATAGAACTACCTATAAGGGGCAAATAAACATATCTCTTAATAAGTCTCTAAAGTGTAATATATCTAGTGAGACTAAATATATAGGTAGGGGTTGCTGTAGGAAGGAGGTCTACCCTGGTGGGGGACCCACTCCACGTCACGTGACAGATTGCGTGGTCTTGACTAACGAGGAAAAGGAGTTCCACGGCAGCACCTTGGATGATACCGAGACTGAGTTTGGAGGGGGTTGACGGTATCGTGACCGCAGTTGAGAGAGGCAGAATCGGATAGATCGGAACCTGCCCCAAGCTGGCAAGGCTGCTATGAGATCGCACGAGTACAAACAGGCAGTACGGTGAAGAAGGACGAGGGTTGTCATCTACTCCGTCAGACTTGATGAAATGATGAATTCGGGTCTTATTGATCGTTTCCAGCCGAGTGACAGTCTAGGTGCCAGGGAGAGTTGTGCTCAGTCGTAAGTCAAGAGGCTGCTGTCTCGATAACTCGTGCCTGATCGGTGTTCACAGTTGAGGCTCTCTTACCTTAAATCTCCCGATTGATACGCAAGCCTCAGTGACTCAGTCGACTGGCCGTTATTCAGACGTGACTCCTCTAAAGATAAAGACTGCTTTCGAGAGAATACGGCGGCCCAATCACGGGCAGTGTGCGTGGTGTGTCCGGCAACGAGCATGATCTGCTTACCAAACTTGCAGGTAGTCGTCATGTTGCAATGATAAAAAGCTGTTGTCAGAATGACCTTCCTAGCTTGGAAAGTCCAACGATAAGATGCATCCTCAAAACCCAGCCAGGGAGGTTAAATGACAGCAGAATTCTATTCAAAGTTTCATGGAAGTCATCGCTAGACGCGTACTTATTCGGCTGAGAATTAAACAGCTCCCAGTAGAATTGATCGAGGATGCGGGAAAGGTATTCAGTATAGTATTTAGGCAGCAACCTGACATTGGTTTCCGGTAACATGTCCCGGGACAACTTGCAACAGTTTCACTAGAAACGAAAGGAGTTGGAAAAGAACCACACGTTGTTCCCCTAAGATGTCCTTGCGACTAGCGCGTGTATTTGTAAACCTCATCAGTACGCCGCAAGATTGCGACCTGAACGGCAGCAAAGACTGCTCGACGTCCAAGTCTCGAGGCTGCTATGAATGCCGCTGCTTTTGAGACACTAGCAGCATCGTTTGAATCGCGACATGGTGACCAACCTGATGGCAGAGAGTAATAGTACGCGCTGAAATAGAGCCATTCAGCCTTCACGACGTGGCTGAAGAGGGTCGCTGTCACAACATGGAAAGTCCGAAATGCCGTTGCGTTAGCTAAGTCGCCATCTTTGGCCTCCGTCCCTGGATAAATCGATCAAGAAAGGCGTTTGGGTCGTCGCCAAGCCGATGGCTTCTATCCCCAGATCTTCTCGCGGCCTAGCTGATTCAGAAAACCTGGTATCTTAGTTTTGGAAAGGTGCCATGTCGTTCAGGATGAATGGCGCTGAATTCAAGCGTCCGCGACGGTAGAATTGGCTACTGACTTAGCAGCTGAGTGGCCGATGTTCAAGAGAGTTCACAGGTCGCTGAAGGCGACATGCGTCCGAGAAAATACAGACAGGGCAGCCAACATGATCAAAGTGTTCAGGCAGGATGCTTTTGCGGCATGCTTCTTTAATTCGCAGACTGATCAAAACGTTGGCGAACACATGATCGAAGGCCGTCAGTGTCCGTTTTGACAAGGTGTCATTGGTAGCTCAAATCTAATCTATTCACCGCTGAGATAAAAGTATGTCATCTATGGGATGACATGCTGCAGGAGGATAATATAATAATAAGGATCCCATGCGCAGTTAGGGGTCAGAAATAAGGGTCTAATAAGCATATCGATTAAAGTTATATAAGCAAAGCTATCCTTATACTAAATTACAGTATGCCTAGTGCTTCTCTAATATATTATTAAGCCTCTAAGTTATTACTTATACCTCTAACCTATATATAGCTTAATATTATACTATACACAGCCTATCTATTATAATAAGGTGCTACCTATAGTTATAATACTTCTCCTTACTAAGAACTTAGTTTATATATATATTAAACCTTCTTAGTATAATTCTCTATAGTAGCGTTAGCTCTAAATAGCTTTATACTACTTCTCTTATAAAGTTATTTAAAGATTATCCTTCTAAGTAGCTTTATAAATAGATTAGCTATATTATCTATTACTAATATATATTTAAAATTATCCTTACTATATTTAATAACTTTTTATATAAAGTAGTTATAAACCTATATATACTTTATATAGTTATTTATAAACTCCCCCTTTATAAATATAATAGTTTCTATATTATTTACCTATATATAAAGAGGTTTTTTAAGCTCTATTCTAAGTTTACTTAGGAAGTTATATATCTAAAGTATTTTTAATATTATTAATAATATTATATAGTACTTAGCTTTAGTTAAGGACTTAGAGACTATAGCCTATTATTATAATTTCTATAATATAGACCTATTAGCTATAAAGAAGATCTATTCTATTATTAAGTATACTATATCTTTATAGTTAGTATAGTTACTATTAATATAGCTATAGAGATCTTATTTATTTAGGTCTCTAGTTTTATATTTATTATTATAACTTATTATAAAGGAGAGATATATACTAAGATACTATATTAAGCACTTTATACCCTTTTTATCTAACTTATTAAAGTAATAAGAGAACCTAGCCTATAGTTTTATATTAAAGAAGAGATTTAGCTATATTATAAATATTCTAAAGCTAACTTTACCTAATACTTTCTAGTACTAACTCTAGAGATTTAGATCTAGTAAGGTCTCTATATTAAAGACTATAAAGTTAAGTACTTTAGTCTTAATAAATATCTTTATAAATCTAATCTTTACTCTAAATTTCTATATTATATTAGCTAAGTATATTACTTAGTTAATAATAGTTCTCTAATAGTTCTTATTAAAGATAAGTTAAATACTAAGAAAGCTATTAAGTACTCTAAGGTTATTAACCTTAATCTTATTATTTATATATTTATAGATTATATCTAAAGCAGCTTTTAGCTTTATTACTAAAATATTATTAATATATATTATTATTATAATATTAAGAGTTTTATTATAGTAAGTTATATTATCTAAGTATAGTAGTATAAATCCTACTTACTAAAGAATCTCTTATAACTTTTTCTATTACTATCTCTTACTCTATTAAAGCTTATATAAAGCTTTATAGAGTTTAATAGCTTACTCTTAATTTTCTTTATAACTATATATAGCTATAAAGCTAATATACTATAGATTTATAAAGAACTCCTTAATTAAAGAGAAAGATATTATATAAACTGCTTTCTCTAGCTCTCTATTTAAATATATACTAATAAAGTTTTATTACTATATAGAATATCCTTTTTACTATATATAGACTAATAGGATCTACTATAATACTATTTAGAATATTAAGGTATATATCTAAGTAAAGTCTTACCTAGAGACTTATAAAAGGCCTCTTACTATAATCTATACTTTATACTTTATAAGCTTACTATAGGCTTTTTATATTTCTAAACCTATTTAGCTATTAATTAGAGGCTTTATAGTACCTCCTCCTTATTAATAAACTATAATATCTCTTTTTCTATAAGTTTATATATCTTAGTAAATACTACCTCTATCTACTCTAACTAGTTATTTATAGATCTATTTTATATTTCTATAATAATTATTAAGTCTATATAAAGCTATAAATTTATTTCCTAATTACTTATAAAGAGGTTAGTTATAAAAGTTATAGTATAAATATAAGCTATACTCTCTCCTCCTAGAGATCTAGTAAAACAGGCTAAGAACCCTAAGATAAAAATAATAAAACCACACACTTCCACACACTTATATAGAAATATTATAATATTATAGCTTTATATCTAGAGGCCCCAGAACAAAAAAAAGGATCTTTCTATATATAATAACCTTATTATAGATATAACCTATTATATAAAAGTAATAAAAGCTTTTAAATAATAAGATAAACTATAGTAATACTAATTAATAATAATCCTCTATTCTCCTCTCTACCCTTAATAAGGCAAAAGTTCTGCTATAATATACTAATTAATATACCTATCTAAACACTCTCTAAACTAGGCTATCTATACTACTCTATTTTAATTATCCCCTATAGTCTTACCTTAATACTCTATAAAAAAGACTATATATTGAAGAAAAATTATATAAATAAAAACTACTATTTATAAAGAAAAAGGTATTTTCTGTAAGAACGGCTATAAAGGCTGCGGGAGAAGTAGAAAAGTTCCCAAAGTAGTACAGGTAGATTTCGGGCAATGAATAGTGTATAAGGGTAACTTTTCGGGTTTGTTACATAATATTCAGATAGAGAGAGAAATGTAGATATGAAATGATATTTTTATTGATAAATTTATAGATATCTAAGGCCTAGAAAGGCGGGGGAAAAGGTAGGTATATATAGACAATTTGGTTTCTAAGGTCTTATAGGCTTTTAGGCCTGAATTAAACCTTATTTCCTAAAAGGGTAATAATAATGAGGTTTGAGATTTAAGGTTTAGCTTCTGATGCTAGCATTAACCTTAAATTTAAGCTTAGTTTTAAGCTTAACTTTAGTTTAGCTTAACTTTATTCTGAAACTTTGTTATTTTAAATACTTTATTATTCTAAATACTCTGCTTATATAATATTGGTAATATAATATATATACTAAAAGATGCTATTTTTTATAAGGATTTCAAATATATTATTTGTTTTCTCATACCTCTTATATCTATAGAGTTATAGCACTCTAAAGGTATATGATAATAATATATAAGTTTCTTTTATAGTAATAAGGAATAATATATTTCTTATATATCCCCTTAAGGTATATATATATGTATATATATAATACCTTATAATAGGAAATATATTTTTAAGGAAAAAGTAAAAACCTTAGTAAAAAAAAGTAAAAAATAAAATAAAAGTCTTTTATAAGGGAAAACTATATATAACTAATAGTCTAATTTTGCTACTGATTTATATATATTAGTTTTACTATTAGTAGGTAAAAAACTCTTAGGTATAATATTTAGCCTAGTTTTAACTAGTTCTAGAATATTCTTGCTAACAGGCTTAGTTAGAATATCTGCTATGTTATCTTTAGATTTAACGTAGAATAATTCTACTAAATTATCCTGTATAGCGTTTCTGCTAAAATGATATTTAATATTAATATGCTTAGCCTTTTTATGATATTCTGGATTTTCAGCTAGTTTCTGAGCTGCTTAATTATCTATAAGAATCTTAGGCTTTTTAAGATTAAAATCTATAGAAGCTTCTTTAAGTATAAAGTTATAGCTATTATATAGATAAATAGCTTCTTTAACTGCTTTTAATAAAGCTATATATTTAGCTTTATAGCTACTTAAAGTAACTGTTTTTTGTTTTATAGTATTCCAGCTTATAATATTATATAAGCTAAAACAGAAGATATAGCCTGAAGTAGATTTTCTATTTTCTATATCTCTAGCCTAATTAGAGTCTGAAAATTTAATAATATTATAATTAATAATAATATTGCAGTTATGATATAAACCAATATCTGGGAAAGTATTTAAATATGCCTAAATACGGTCTAGTGCTATTATATAATCCTTAGAAGGATTAGATATATATCTAGCATAATTGTTAACTGGATAAGTTAAATCAGGCCTAGTTTTTAAGGCTAAATATATTAAGGATCCTATTTCTTGTTGATAGGAGTTAATATCCTCTTTTATAGCTTGTTCCTTATTTGATACTAAATATTTAGTATTTATATAAGGTGTAAGTACGGGATATAATTTTGTTTTATTATACTTATTTAATATTTTATAAGTATATTGCGTTTGATGTATATATAAGGCTTTATTCTTCCTATCTATTATAATCTTATTACCAAGAAACACAGTAGGAACCCCTAGCTTTTTAATCTTTATATACTTAGAAGTAGTATTATAGATATAATCTATAGTTTGTTAATTTATAGCAATAGCTAATATATCATCCACATAACAAGCTATTATAGCTTTATAACTTCTAGTATTTAAGATAAATACAGCTTCATCATAAGGTGAAACTATAAAGCCTGTTTTTAATAATACTTCTTTTAAGTATTTATACCATAATCAAGGGCTTTGTTTTAAACCATATAGAGCCTTTTTGAACTTATAAACTAAATTAGTTTATTTATTATTATAGTTATAAAAGGCTTCTAGTTTATTAATTTTATTATTATAAATAAATCCAGTAGGTATTCTAATATAGATATCTTTATCTATATCAGCATAAACAAATACTAAAGTAATATCAAATTATTCAATAACCCAGTCTAAACTTATAGCTAGATTTAATAAAAATCTATAGCTTTCAGGCCTACAGATAGTACTAAAGGTTTCAAGGTAATCTATACCTATATATTAATTATAGCCTTATACTACCCAGCAGGCTTTATACCTTATAGGTATATTATCTAGATTATATTTTATTCTATAAACCCATCTCCCACCTAATATATAGGCGTTATGGTTTTTTATAGTATTTTTATTAATTATAGTCCAAGTATTTTGTTTATATAAATCAGATATTTCTTCTTCCATAGCCTGAATCCATTCAGATTTATTATCTAAATTTATAGCTTGTTTATAGGTTAAAGGTTCCAATAAAGTATTAATACTTAATATATATAAGGATTTTTCCTTATTATTATTATAAGCGGATAAAATCTCTTTTATTTATAGACAGTCATTTATTATAAATAGTGCACTTTCTTCTTCTACCCATAAATATTCTTTTAAATCCTCAGGTGATTTATAGGGGATTTGTATAGTGAATTTGGACTTTGTTATACTATTATTATTTTTAATAGTATTATTACTAGTTTTACTAATATTATTACTATTATTTTTATCTTCTAGATTCAGACTTAGATTTTCATCCCAGTTATTAAAACCGCTTAGTTTATATGGATTATTATATATAGGAGTATTATCCTTATTATTTTAAGAAGATAAAAATATATTTTCATAGATTATTATATCTCTAACCTATAAGGCTTTCTTTTTAGATATATTATATACCTTATAGCTATTAGATCCATAATTAACTAGTACAGCTTTTATAGCTCTATTATCTAGTTTCTTAAAATATAGATCTTTATTCTTATAATAGCATATACTACCCCAGGTTTTAATATAAGTTATAATAGGTTTACTATTATTTTTAACTTCATAAGGGGTTTTATAGTTTAGGCTTTTATAGGGAGTTCTGTTATATATATATATAGCAGCTAAAAAGGCTTCTCCCCATAGATAGTTTAATAGATTTGCTAGTTTAAGCATTAATCTCATTTTATTTACTATAGTACATATAATACGTTCTATAAACCCATTAGGTTTATATGTATAAGCAGGTATAGTATTATACTTTATTCCACTATTAATATATTCTTTATTAATAGTTTTATTATTAAATTCAGTACCTCCATCAGTACTAAATTCTTTTATCTTAAATATAATAGTTTCATATTGATTTTTATATTCAATAAAAGATAGATAAACTTCTAATTTACTCTTGGTTTTTAATAATTTACCAAAAGCAAATCTAGAGTTTTTATCTATAAATATAATAAAATATCTATAATTATTATAGGTTGTAGGTGTTATAGGTCCACAGATATCTGCAGCCACCTTATATAAGTAAGAATAATCTTTTAACCTATTATTAGATATTTTATTTACTTTATTAGTAAATTTGCCTAAAATACAGGCTTCACAAGTGATATTATTTACTTTTAATATATTATCTATTATTATTTTATCCTTATATAGCTGTTTTAAGGCTTGTATACTAATATAGCCTAATCTTTTATACCATAATAGAGCTTTTTATTCTGCTATTTCTAAGAGACTTTTCTTAGATAATTTATCTTCTTAGATATTTATATCTTCTAATAACTTATTATTTTAAATAGTTATTTCATTTTCGTCTTTATTATCTATACTATTTAATATAGTATTAGTTAAGTATAAAGAGGGATCTTTTATTACTTTAGTATTAAAGTAATATAAGTTATCCTTTTTACCCCCTTTAACTAATAGTGTATTATTAGTTATATAATATAATAAAGAAGTGCTTTTCTAAACTATATAAGTAATAGCTTGTTTATCTAGTTAGGATTAACTTAGAAGATTAATACCTAAGTTTAATATATAAAAACAGTTATATAAAATAATACTTTCATTATTAGGAAGCTTTAATATAATATCTCCAGCTAAAGTAGCTAAAAGAGTGTTTGCTTTTCCCTATTTAACTTGTTTATTTATTTTATAAGTTTTATAAAAATAATCCTTATTATTAACAACATAAATTATAGCACCCATATTAAGATAAAACTTAATAGTATTTAAATTATTCTGGAATATACTATTATTATTTTATATAATATCTTGTATTATATAACCTATTTCAGGTTCAGTATACTTCTTATTATTATAAGGTAGGATTATATTTACATTTTCAAACTCAATATCTTCTTCACTATCAATATCTATATTTAGATTTAATATAAAAGAGATTTAAACTATATCAACTTCTTCAGTATTATAGGAGTCTAATAATTCAATAACTCTTTTATCTTCTTCTTTATCTTTAACTAATAGAGCAGTTTTATTACTCTTTTTAGTTAGTTTATTTTTAAAAGAAATAGATTTATAAGTCTTTTTATCTAAACCTTTATTTTTAGGTTTAGATTTAGTTATATTATTAAAGGCTTATTTCCACTTATTTAGAGCCTTTTCAGGATATAAGAAAAAGCAGTCTACTTCTATATGTCCTGGTTTTTTACAGTTTTTACAGAATAAACCCTTAGTCTTTTTCTAAGGTTTTTTAGTTTTATTCTTAGCCTTAATATAAGTAATATTATTACTTATATCCTCTTTTCTTTTAGATTCATCTAATAAATTAGTGAATAAAGAATCTAGAGTATAGGCTTCTGAATTATTTCTTAGAGATTAAGTTATATTAGTTATAAAACCCTCATAACTTTTATCTAAGAAATTTAATATCTTAGCTATAATAATCTGCTTTAGTAAAGCCAGATCTTTATTAGCTAGATTATTAGTTAACTCTTTAACCTTATTTAGAAAGGTTTCTAAGTTATCTATATTTTCTAAGGTTATATTAAAGAATTCTTTATAAGTTATAAACTCATTACTAAATCCCTTAGACTTATATAGGACTTTTAACTTAAGCCAAGCCTCAGGAGCTGTATTACAGTCCTTTATAACCCTAAGAGAACTATTATCATATAATAATCTAATATAAGCTAAGGCTTTATTATTTATATCAGAATTAATTCATAATAGTGGGATTTCTAAGTCGGTATTTATATCCTTACTTATAAGTAGGGATTTAAACTATAAAGCCCATATTTAATAGTTTTTACTACCAGAGAGTTTTTTAAAAAGTTATCTTAGATATATCCATTATAACTTAATAAACTAGTTCAATAACTTCTTATAAACTTAGCTTTATATAGAATCCTTTTTACTTATATTTTAAAGTAGTTTTATTAATTTCAAATTAATAGATATAAAACACTTTAAAAGTAGATTCAAAGCAGTTTATTTTCACTTATTTATAGAATAGTTTTCTTAATTAAAACCAGTTCAATATATTTAAAGAATAGTTATTCTAAGTAAGAGTAGTTTTCAACCTCTTGCAGTATTTTTGTTTTACAACTAAATAACCAGTAAAAAGTTGATATATGTCCTCCTTTTTACGCTTGTTTTTATGTATATTTTTTCGTATTTTTACTCACTTCGAAACCAGTCGAAATCAATGAGTTCAGTTAGAAGGGTTTTATTTAATTTAAGGGTACTTCTTGTTCAATTTAAGGGTACTTCGTTCAATTCAAGGGTACTTCTCAGTCATATTCAATAATAAGCCTTCAATTTAGGCGTAATATTACTTCGTTTAGCCGTTTTAACTAGTTTAAACCAGTTAGGTAGACGGGGTATTTCAAATAGGTAGTCAGTAGAGACTTTATCCAGCAAATAGGCCTCTATTATAGCAGCAGGCTTCCAAATCAGGTAATCTCAATAATCATATAACTTAGGTGAAGTGATAGATTGTTAGTAGAGGTTATTCAAATAGAAGAATATCATTATTAACTATAAAATCTCAGTTTCAGCGTAGATAGTGGAAGGTTATTCTCTTATATAAGAGATATTCTTATAAGAAATAGAGATATATAAATAGAGGAATAAATTGCTTTTAGGGGGGCCTATAAGCTGTTCAGGTTATGTTAAGCTAGGCTTATAACCTATAAGAACAGCTATAAAGGCTGCAGGAGAAATAGAAAAGTTCCCAAAGTAGTACAGGTAGATTTCAGGCAATAAATAGTATATAAGGATAACTTTTCGGGTTTATTACATAATATTCAGATAGAGAGAGAAATATAGATACAAAATAATATTTTTTATTAATAAATTCATAGATATCTAAGGCCTAGAAAGGCAGGGGAAAAGGTAGGTATATATAGACAATTTAGTTCCTAAGGTCTTGCAGCCCTTTAGGCCTAAATTAAACCTTATTTCCCAAAAGGGTAATAATAACAAGGTTTGAGGTTTAAGGTTTAGCGCCTAACGCTAGCTTTAACCTTAATTTTAAGCTTAGTTTTAAGCTTAACTTTAGTTCAGCTTAACTTTATTCTGAAACTTCATTATTTCAAATACTTCATTATTCCAAATACTATGATTACGTAATATTGGTAAAATGATATATATACCAAAAAACGCCATTTTTTACAAGGATTTCAAATATATTATTTGTTTTCTCATACCTCTTATATTCATAGAGTTATAGCACTCTAAAGGTATGGATATAATAATATATAAGTTCCTTTTATAGTAATAAGGAATAATATATTTCTTATAATACCTACTTAAAGATCTCTTAGAGGGTTAAACCTACTAACTAGAGGCTCTCCTATAGGATAGGACCTCCTAAATAGTTAAACTTAAAATAAGATGCTATAGGATAAGATACCTTCTAAGCAGAGTAATAAGTAGGATACTAGTAACCTACTAGTTAACTAGCTAATAGAGGCTAAATTAGATTAACTTATTAAGGAAAAGGAAAAGAAAACCTAATTAAAATATAAATAAGAATATTTAGAGGCTTTAAGAGCTAGCTAACTCTTAGTTCTAGTAGACCCTATTACTACCTACTAGGTAGTTATTAATAGCTCTAAATTAAAAAAGTGCTAATCAGAGCTTTAGGAAAAGTATCTTCCTACTCTTAAATATAAGAGAGGTACTTAGACTAATTATAATTAGTTTATATTTAACCTTAATATATACTTTTTTATAGATAAAATTACTACTAATATAAAATAAGTGCTATATATTACTAGATACCTAGAAGGCTTAGTAGCTAAATAATAGACTTTATATCTCTTAATAAAATATAAAAATAAGGTAAAGGATATTATATAGGTAGCTATAAAGAACTAGCTAGCTTATAGTGTAGCTAATAAGGGATTTTAAACTCTTAGTATATAAACCTAGCTTAAATAAGCTTACTAGTGCCTAGAATAGTTCTATTAAAGCTTTATTAACTATTATAAGGGAATTAAGATAGAGGGCTTATACTAATAACTAGAGGAGATCTGGATAGCTAATATAGTAGTATAGCTAGATCTAAAACTTTAGTACTATATAATAGTAAACGGACTACTATCCTCTTAACTTAACCTTAATACTAGAGCAAGGAATACTAAGCTTATAATTAACCTCTAATCCTATAAGGTACTAGTAAGGGACTAGGTGTCTAACTCTAGGATATAGTAATAGGAAGCCTAGAATATAACTTAGAATTACTATACTAGGAATTTAAATAATACTACTTAAGGGAACTAAAGTAAATCTAACTAGAACCTAACTAGAGGCTACCTAGAATAACCTAGAGATATCTAAGATTCTAGGAAAGAAACTATTTGCTATAGCTATAGCAAAAAAGGGTATATCTTGCTAAGATACCTATATTATAAGAAATATAGCTACTCCTAATATAAAGGAAGATTCTGCCTAAGTAAATAACTACTAGATAATAACTAGGTAACTACCTATATAATCTAATAGAATATAGTATAGCTACCTTATATTAAGATAATTATATAAGTTTAGGTTATAGGTAGCTAGAAGATAGAAACTATACTTATTAATAGCAAGGCTAATAAGAATATTATTAATTAGAAACTAATATCTATAACCTAACTAGAACCTACTAAGCTACTATCCCTTAAGGGGATATAGGATTTAAAAGGTTCTAATTATAGTATATATAAATTAGTAACCTATATAAGTAATATAGTAAGTATATAATAAATAGTATTATATAATTTTAGGGTTAGTAAGGGAGACAGCTATAATACTATTCTAGAACTATCCTAGTACCTTATAGAGAAACCTAATCTTAATTAGGGGGAGTTAGACTAGACCTTTCCCCTAACTAAGAAAAGCATTTACCTTATTACTATAGTAAAGGAATTAAGGCAGGTATAAAACAAAGTAAAAGTAATACTTATTATAATACTCTAAAAGATATTAGAAATAGACCTATCTAATACCTAACTAGAGATAACTAGTAAAGATTAACTAGGAGTTACTCCTAAAAATCTAAGAAATAAAATCTTTCTAAAATATTATAATTTTATAAAGGTATTTAATATTAATCTAGTAGGAACTATACTAGACTTTAGTATTACTAAAACCCACCTTATTAACCTGGAACCTGGAATAGAACCCCTATTTAGACCTATTTACCTACTAGCTGAAAAGGAGTTAGAGGAATTAAGAGAATATATTAAAAAGGCCCTCTAAAAGTGCTAGATCTACCTGTTAATAAGCTTAGTAGGGGCTCTAATTCTCTTTATTTCTAAGAAAGGGGGAAAATTATAGCTATATATTAACTACCAGGGACTTAACTAGATAACTATTAAAAACTAAGCCCCTCTTCTACTAATTAATAAGATCTTAGACTAACTATTATTAGTAATATATTTTACTAAGTTTAACTTTAAGAATACTTACTATTAGATAAGGATCAGAGAGGGTAATAAATAGAAGATAGTCTTTTATACTTATTATAGATACTATAAATACTATATTATACTATTTAGCCTTATTAATACACCTGTAACCTTCTAGATGTTTATTAATAAAGCACTTTTAGAACTTATTAATATTATTTATATTATATATTTAGATAATATTCTGATTTTTACTAATAATATAAATTCTTATATAGACACTGTGAAGCAGGTACTTACCTGGTTAGAAGCAAATAGCCTCTATGCTAATCTAGAAAAATATAAGTTTTATAAGGAAGAGATTAATTTCTTAGAATTTATAGTATTATTAAAAGGTATTACTATAGAATAAGATAGAGTCTAGGTAATAACTAAGTAGCTAATACCTACTAATATCTAAGAGATTTAATAATTTCTAGGTTTTATAGGATTTTATAGAAGATTTATTAAGAATTATTTAAAAGTCTATAACTCCCTTACTAATTAACTTATAAATACTATAAAGGGTTAGCTAGTTATAACCTATAAGGCACTAGCTGCCTTCTATAAACTATAAATATTATTTATAAAAGCCTCTATTCTATAATATTTTAACTCTACTCTTTAGATTTAAGTTAAAATAGATATATTAGACTTTATAATAGGAGTAATATTAAGCTAACTAGAAGGTAATATTTAGAGGCCTGTTACTTTTATATTATATAAGCTTTAAAAAGCTAAACTATAATATAGTATCCTAGAGGCTAAACTAGTAGCTATCTGTAATATAGCTATAAAGTAGCAGTATTATTTGCTTTACTTATAGTATTATATTTAGTTTATTACTAACTACCTAGGTTACTACTACTTAGCTAATAAGAAGATGCTTAATAGCTACTAAGTATACTTTTTATAGGACTTATTAATATTTAATTTTAAAATTAAATACTAGCCAGGTTACTAAAACCTAGCTAATACCCTTTTAAGAAGACCTAACCACACTCTAAATAATATTAAGATAGATAAAGCTAAAAACTTATACCTCTATAGCTTCTTATAATAATTTAAGGACTTATTAACCCCTACTATTAGGAGAATAGGCACCTAGAGATAACTACTAATATAACTAGTAATTACTTTTCTAGAAGACCTTACCCCCTTATTTAAGGAGGAAGTCTGGAATATATAATAATAAGACCCCTTTTATATTAATAAGGAGTAGAGATAGTGGGGAACCTAATAGTTACTAAATAACTTAGATCTGCTATACTATAGTACTAGTTTATTTATCCCTAATAACTACTCCCTCTAAAAGGAAATTCTAAGAGTATTTTATAATAAACCCTCTATAGGTTACCTGGAAGTTACTAAGACCCTTAAAAGAATCTGCAATTTATTGTTTTAGAATTTCTAAAAACCTAATATTAAGGAATATATTAAGATATATATAACCTGCTAATAAATAAAACTAAGATACCACCTACTATATAGAAATCTAGTATTCCTACTAGTATCTAACTAACCTTTTAAGTAAATATTAATTAACTTTATTATAAAGTTACCTCTATCTCTTATAAAATAAAATAAGCCCTATAATAGTATTTTTATAGTTATTAATTAATTTATAAAATATACCTTATATATACCTATCTAAGAGTTACTTACTGCTAATAGGTTAGTAATACTATTAATATAATATATCTTCCTTAATTATAGAATCCTAAAAACTATTATATTAGACTAAGAATTTCTATTTATAAATAAATTCTGGATAGAAGTTTGCTACCTGCTAGCTATTAGGAGGAAACTAAGCACTACCTTTTATCCCTGAACTAATAGGTAAATAGAGCAATAAAACTAGAATATTAAGCACTTTTTATATACTTTTTATAATATTAACTAAGATAACTAGATAGATTAGCTCTTAATAGCCTAATTTATCTATAATAATACCTACTATAAGGCTACCTAGAGGTTACCTGCTAAGTTACTTATAGGCTATATTTTTCTAGGTTCTAATAATATTAAACTGCAGACTCCTTTTATATTTATACTAGCTATATAAGACAGAATCTAGGACTTACTTACCTAGAGACTAGAGGTAATAAAGCTGCTATATAAGTCTAATAAGACTTATAGTAAGTTCTATAACTAATAAAGAACCTCTATTATTTTTATAGTAAGAAACCTTATTCTACTTTTAATAAAAAATATTAAATAAAGGTAACTTTCTTAGAAACTTTCTAATAAATATCTAGGCCTATTTAGAGTTTACCAGATAATTAATAGGGAAAAAGCCTATAAATTATAGATAGATACTAATTATTAACTCTATAATATTTTTGCTCTAATATAGTTAGAACCCTTTTTTAGTTTAGCTATACTCCTATAAAATATCCTAATTAATAAGGATAATAATAATATCTATATAGTAGACTATATAGTTACCTATAGGGGTTCTAGATAGAACTACTAATATCTTATTAAGTAGAAGGGTTATAGTAAATTAGATAATTTATAGGAGCTATAATAGAATATTATAACTAATTTATAATAAGCTTATAAAGCAAATTTAGAGTTATAATAATTATAAATATAAAGAGAAGTACTAGATAGGTAGTAGTTATATAGAAGCAGGGTATACTAGCTAGGTATCTTAATTTAAGGGTAGCTTAAAGGCCTCTAATAAGGTGAGAAAAAATAAGAAAAATACTTAAAGGCTAATAATAGTTACTTAGAGGTAACTAGTAGCCTACTAGGAGCACTTCTAAGAATTTTTAATTTACTAAGTACTAATACTCTCCTCCTTAATATTATTACTCTCCTCCTTAACCTCCTTATTATTCTTCTCACCCTTTAAAGGGGTAGCTAAAGTATTATAATTCTAAGAATAAAGTTAGAAAATAATTTTATAATATTAGAGAGGTACTAGGATAGTACTAGGGGGGTACTAGATACTTATAACCTTATTATAGAACTTATTAAACTCTTATATATATAATAATTATATAATAGTAGAGTTAAGTTAGCTCTTAGCTAGAGTCTCTATAATAGTATAATACTAAGTAAGCTTCTTATAATACTCCTTAAAAAGCTTATTCTAGGCCTTAATAGCTCTAGCTAGGTACTTAGTAGCTCTAGTAATATCCTCTAAGGCACCTATCTAATACTTACTCTATATCTAGTTTTGCTTAGCCTCTTTAGCCTTATACTTTTTAGCTAATATATTAGCTAAGTTCTTTTTTAACTAGAAAGCTTTCTTAGCTGCTAGTTAGGTAGCTTTAAGCTCCTTTTAAGTAATAGTTAGTAAGAAAACTACTAGGTAACTACTAAGCGCCTATCTTATTCTAGGTATACTACTTAGAGATAGAGAGCTCCTTATTAGTGTTCTTAAAAAGCTGCTTAAGATAACTAGAAGCAGCTATTATACTATAGGTAGGCTATAGGTAGTTAGCAGTTAGGTATTACTATAATTATAGCTAGAATCTATATTAATATATAGCTTACTACTACTTATATATATATAGTACTAGTATTTATTAGAAGCTGCTAAAAGCAATATAATTAGTAACTAAACTTAAAAGATTAACTAGGAAAGTACTAGATAAGTAATAGGTATATACTAATACTCTTATAGTATAGAATAATATTATTACTTAGCTTTTAGATAGATTAGGCTTAAAGGTAGTAATTATAGGAGTATATCTAGAGGATACTAATAGATATAGTAGGGTTAATGCTTTTCTTATTAGAGGAAGAGGACTTCTACTAGTCCTTATTAATATTCTTAGATATAATAGATTTGTTATATTATAATTAAGATAAAGTTATTAGAGGGGTAGGGGGAAGCTAATAAGAGATTAGTAGTAAGTTAGTATTATAATCTAGAGAAGTAAAAAGGAAGAAAGATTTAATAGTAGAAAATTAGCTAGTATTTATATATCTTCTACTAATACTAAAGCTAGTAACTTATATAGTTAAAAGAGGAATAATCTTAAAGTTAAGATATTATTTAATATTACTATAATAGGTTAGATACTAGGTAACTTATAGGTAACTACTAATTATCTCTTATACTATAATAAAGAATCTATTTATCTATAAAGAGAGTATACCCTTAATAATACTATAAAGACTATAAAAATAAAGTAACTTAAGGGGGATATATTACTTTAAAGGGTGAGTTTAAAGTATCTAAAATAAAGCCTAATAATAATAAGTTTTAGTACTACTTTATAGATAGAAAGCACTATTTTCAGAGAGATACCTAGTAATAGTATTATAGATAACTACTAGGTAACCTATAATCTAATAATAAGTAAGGCCTTATTAAAAAGAAGATAGTTTCTTAGAAGTTAGATATAGAGCTATAAGGGTAGTTAGAGTAGAGGATAAAAGCCCTATTACTAACTTACTACTTTTTTAAGCTACTTAACTATTTAAAAAAGAGCTAATATAGTTAGAATAAGGGATATTGAATTCTAGATTTATAGATACTATAGAGGACTAAGACTAAGGTTTACTACTAGGTAACCTATAGGTAACTACTAGGTAATTACTAGCTTAATAGATCTGAGAATAGACCTATTAGAGAGGGGGGATTATATTATAAGCTAGAATAAGGTTATAGTTAGAATAAGAAATTAAGGCTCTATAAGAAGGCTTAGCAGGCTAGTTAGGGTAGTCTAAAAGATAACTCTAATAGTAGAGAGGCACTAGGTGCCTACTAGGAGCTCTCTAAATAGGCTCTAGCCCCTACTCTTAGGTTCTAGGGGGCTAGAGAAGAATGTTTAACCTTGGTTATACCTATCTACGCTGACTTCCTCACTCTGCACTATATGCTTATGACAGGTGGCATAGCATTCCTGTTAACTAATGTTTTCTCTCTATGTCGTGGAAGGACGAATGGTGAGTCTCGTCAGTACGTTGGGTGTCGGCATTGCCTGATGCGTCGAGAATGGTCTGTGAAATCAAAGAGAGAGAGAAAAAGTCGCCGTTGAAGTGCCCAGTTCTGTAATATGCCCAAGGCAGTCTGGACCTTCAAGCGGAATAGCCCTCGTTAGGTCATCTAGCGAGATTAGAGGTGGAGGGCATTGAGAACACTCTGGCAAAGTGCCGATGCTGTTAATAGTTTACAAAAATGACCGGCGTTGAGGACGGCGCGCGTCTCATCCAAGGAAAGCCATTATAGATACCTTGAGCCTGATTCTTGAAGTTCTCCTTAGAAAGGTCAGGGACCGCTACACACAATCGACAACCGAAGCCCTAAGACCTGGCACAGCTGCGGCCGTCGTAGGCGCAACGAAGAGGTCGACCGGGCAAACCGCATTGTCTCAAAGCTGCAGCTGACTTTCAGCAATGGCCCCCCGAGGGGTTAGGCTCTTCGCTCGAAACGTGGCAGACCAGCCATCCCCTCGTTTGGCTTCATGTTTGTTAGCAGCGTCATATGAGTTGCATATGAGTGGCATATGAGAGTGCAGGAATTCATGCAGCGTATGAAGTTGGGTTTTTCTTGCTGGCACGAAGACGACGCTCTACATGCCAGGAGCATTTTCCCGTTCGGGAACATACAAGGCTTGGCCTGCGTCAAGATGGGACCAGGCGCTTGGTAGCGGTACCTGATTGGTTTTGCGCGGATATTGGATTGGGGGAAGAAGAAAGCTCATGCTTCCCGCCGACCCAAATCAGGTGCAGTTTATTATTTTAGCAGAACGTATATGACATGTCGTTTTCCAGGTCGTTTGTGGAAGCTAAGACTAGGAAATATAAGGGGGAACACTTCGCAGCGAAGACCCTATAACTTCTGGATTCTTCCTCTAGTCTCCCACCCTCTTCGCCCTCACACGCCCATAGTGAGGCGTTTGATACTACATCCTTATGCTAGATGCTTTTGCACAGCAAGGAGAGTAGCGCCGTATCTTCTCCTTCCATCTTCCCTAGGGCTCAGACGTTAGAAGAGCGTTCTCAACTGGAATTGCCTGTCATGTCTCGCCACGAATCTTCCTCCGCTTGGTACAAGGACCCTGGGTCCCGTTTACTTCCCGAAGAGCCAACTACCGATTACACCCTCGGCTCCATTTCTAAGTGGGTGCACGAGAATAGTGTTAAGGTTGAAAAGGATAAGGAGCTGTCTTACATAAGACAAAGAATCCGCTGGGCTATTGATGAACTTGTCGAAGAAGATGAGAATGGTGGAGGCGGGGCGTTGGAATATAGCTCCGAAGATGATTCCGATGATTCAAGCTCTTCCAGCGATGACTCGAGCATCACCGTACGAGCATGCAGTATTCCAGTCAAGGCCCGGACAGTCTCCGAGGAAACAGATGATGACCGCGCGGAAGACAACCACCTGTCGTTTGATCAAAGATGGCCAGCCTTTGATGATACAGGATTCGCTAGTCTCAACGATTATATCAGGTTTCTCAAGAACCAAGCCTTCTTGGAATGGCAGCGCTGGCATCCAGGAGGGAGGACGAAGTATGAAGCTTGGTTGGCGGAGGGCAAAGATCTGTGCGAGGATGACCCCTTGTTCTCCCCTGAATATCCCGAATATGAAGACTTTTCAGACTCCGACGACGAGGACTTGTATGAAGGGGACGATTTCGTCACAGAGGAAACGGTCGGATCCGATTCAGACTTGAGCTGGGATCCACGGGGAAAGAGGAAAGACCCCCCAGCAGGCCATCCCATCGGTCTATCATTCATCGACAAAAGGGATTTGAGGGCACATCTGTCCAATCAACGAAGGAGTCATAACCCGAACCATCGAGGCGCGAATGGAAGAATCGGGAAGCGGAAAGCTGGAATGCGATCGGAAGCACGCCAGGCGGCGCGGCGGCGTCCCAGTTGACGTGGGCTGCGCCTGAGCTGTTGTTGTGTGTGCGCGAAAGCCAGCACCTAAAGTGCACGCCGATCTGCATTCCAAGGCCGAGCTAGGTAGGGAATTTAACAAGGACGGGGTTAGATGGATGATACTGGACGAGGTGTATGTGCGTAGACTCTGTATGCTGTGCTCGAGGACGTCTCGAACATGAGGATGAAGCGGATTTCCTACTGGAATGGAGAATGGTTCCTTCGATTCTATCTGGAATGCCTTGAATCGCTTCTGAAAATATATAGGTTGCGCCCATATTGCATTGTTTCCCAATTCAACACTAGGTATTCTATCTTATCGTTGATGCCATAACGAAATCAAGTATGTCCACACTTTCCAAGCAGGACAAACGCATCATTTTAAGGGGACGCCTACGTCCAGGGCCGACAGCTCAACTTAACTCTTCCGTGTGGCCTTGGTAGTTTCAACGCGTTCAATAACGCCCGGTACCCTCTACCTTCAAATACGTTATGCATCTTGATGTGACATCTGTTCGAGCAGTGTGCTTTGCCATGTTGACCGTGGCCGAACCAGGCAATTAGAACAGCTGCTCGATGGCAAAGCTGTTCTGACCTGGGCTGCGCATTCCGTCTAGGACGTATGCTTGTAGCATGCCCGTCGAGCGCACGTACGTGGGTGGCGCAGCGTTGCCGGTACGTCAACGGAACGTGGGCCCGGGCCCGGGGCCGGGGCCGGGGCCGACCCGCTCGACGGCGCGTCGCCGGGTGTGGTCCGGGCGCGGTCGCTGCAGCGACGTCGCGGACGTGCTGGTGACGGCTGGGGCCCGAACCGGCCTACCGTCGGACGACTAGATATACTGGCTCTTCACTAAGGCAGCAGCGTCGACTTTGATGACGACCGTGGTCGCGTCCTCTGAGTAATGCCTCGGGCAGAGTTGAGTCAAAAGAACTGCTGCAAGTTGGATTTGAACCCGTAGCCCTTGCAATAAGATAAAAGCAGCAAAGGTTCGGCGGTTTCATTACTGTTCAATGAACAAGTCTGAAACCTCCGATGAGAGTGATATGTTCATGGGTATCTATGTATTCCTGCGCTCGCGGCATGGAGCCTTGGTCTCAGGACACTCAGGAGTATGAGGGCCCAGACACCGGCTAGAGCCAAGGCCCCAATAACCCAGTTGCCCACCGCCTCCCGTTCTGAGTACCTGTTCTGGCCGGCCCCGCCGTCTTGTACAACTTCGACCCGCACACTGGCACCCCGGTCCTGTCTTTTGGTTCTGCTCGCGATCTTCCATCGCCGCTTCAGGAAGAGCTTCAGAGAAGCAGTCGTCGACATGGGTCGCGCCGCGCTTGGCGACCGGCGAGGCTGATGTCTCCTCGATTACTGAGGCGTAGTCGGTCGTTTAGGATGTAGAGGGCGCCGCGCTGGTTAGGATCGCGTCGCCGATGGCCCGGCAGCGGACCATGTTGGTCGTCGCCGTCGCTCCGTTAGGTAGGGAGAAGAACTCGTTAGCCCCATCAGCTGGGCTTCGTTCCTGACCACCTCGCGCTCGCGGGCGAAGTAAATGAGAGGCAGCTTGATCTCATGCCGCGCCAATAGCGTTAGGTGTCAAGCTCGGTTCTCGGAGATCAGGAAGACGAGGGTGTACTCGCCATTACAGTAGAGTCCATTGTGCGCGGCTTGTTCTCATGCTCGTGGCACCGGTTGCCGCTCTTTATCCCGTCGAGGAGCGCGCGGGTCTGATGGCGCTTGCGGCTTTCGGGTTCGTTGCTGACGGGGATGATTCCCTGGTCCATCAGGTCCTGGACCAAGGCGTCCTCGAGCTGCAGCCCGTATTTGTCGACTTCGTCACGGAAGTTGTGCCTAGTGTCTACGTGCACGATGGGAAGGGAGACGCAGACATCTGGTCGAAAGTCACGGCCACTCCGGAGAACTACACCCGCAGAAGGGTGTTCCTCGGCATCACCAGCGGCATCGGTGTGTGGGACGACCCAGTGTCAGAACACGGTGCCAAACTGCTGCATCGGCCGAAGCCCTGGGCGACTTCGTCAACCGCAAGTTGTTCATGAGCGCCGCGTTCCTCATGGGCCTGCTGATCGATACGAAGCTCAACGGCCGCGCCACAGATGCATTGGCTGACCCCCTCCACGTCTGCTACAAGCTTGGTGAGTTGGGCGAGATCGTCCGGCTTCCTCCGCAACACGGTCAAGCTTGAAACCACGATACCAACTGGCGGCGATACTAACATCGGCGCAGGGGACCGCTGCTCGTAAACGGCGATGTCGGCGACACCAAGCGGCTTAGATCGACGCTCGCGTTACTTATCAATCTCAACGTGCTCGCCAGGATCGCGGTCGTCGGCTCCGTTAGAAACTCGCCGGTCAACAGTGTTGTCTCCGCTGACGCGCAGGTCGGCTTCGCACTTGGATTCTTATCTGGTCTCGCCTGGGTGAGTATCGACCTCAACCATGGCGGCCGCCAAGCCCCAGCACGCGAGCTCGGTCTCAAGGCCATGGGTCGCTGATTTCCTTCATCCCAGCCTGTTCCGACTTCATTCAAGCAAACAACACTCTCTCGTATCGAAACAATCGCATGACATCGGAATGGACCAACTGTTAAAATTGCAAGTTCACCGCGATTGTGTCCTGAAAACGTGGCAATAACCTGATGAGGACTATCCATCACTATGTCAACTTCCAACCCACGGGTGTCATTCTGCCGAAGATGGTGCAGTTCGGAGAGAGACACTCTGTTGGTGCGTGAGCTGACCTTCTGCCGGTACACGGTGGCCACTGTGCCGGTCGGCCTGCGGCCCGCGCTCCTTGGTGCACACCAACCGTCCCTGTGCTTGGCCATGTTAATACCGTCGCGTGAAATGCCTTTGTGTGAATCTAAGACTGCAGGAAGCGAAGTAACATATGAATTTGGGATCATCTTTCTTCCGAGAAGACGACATTCCGCATGCCGGCGGCTAGCGTGCCGTCGGTCTTGTAGAAGGAGAAAACTATGAAGAGGCCAGTCGCAATGCCGAGCGAGTGCTATAAGTGCAAGCTTCCCGCCGACGGAAACATTCCTGAGGTCGAATGTGTAACACAGCGTGCGGCGGATCTTCCGAGATGACGCCCGTCCTGTCGGCCAAGACGATGCGCTCGATGGGATGGAAAAACAACCACGTCTCCATATTTCCTTATTTCTATGGTTCTGAGAATGTTTGGATCGATGGTTCAGTTTAATTACTAAGGTTAAGTAAAAGCATCTCTTGAGAACATACTTCACATCTACCTCCAAGCGTAGGTTGAGATAAATTGGGTTCCTCTGTAGATCATCTGCTTGATGAGGGGGCCGTTAGGATCCCTTGATCAACCAATATTCTCTTGACCTAGGGGGAGCAGGCAGCGGAGAGGATTACACTCACTTAGTAGTAACCAAATACTGAGCCCAAGATCGATGCTTACCTTCTTATTATCTTTTTCCTAATAACTGCGCTCCCCAAGCCGCCCCTTGTCGAACTCAGAGTCACTGACGGTGACATCGGCTTCCTCGTAACACCTCCAGTGGTCTGGGCCGGTCAATCTGTCCAAAGTCCACCAGCAAGCAGTTGTTTCCCGCCGTCGTCGCCGGCATCATCAACAGACAGACCGCCATCTTGGCGTACGGGCACGGAATCCGGTTTGTTCACACCGCTATCGACCCCGTCAGATCCATCATCAGGCGCTAAAAGGGCTTGAGGTTCGTGACCTTCTGCCGGGAATTATGTCGTGACTTTGGGCGAGGCTGCCATGCGATTACAAAGATGTCAAAAGTGCGTGCAGAGTGCCCAGCAGAAATTAGGTGAGACCGGGGCAAGGCATAATCCATTTACCAAGGGGGAGGAGCCGGTCCCAGGCCATGAGTTCTAAATCAATTGCTCCGTTGCTATTTTCCCCACCCGACTGAGGTACTGGACTGTTGCGGAGAGGAGGCTTGCTTGCTAGCTGAGGATTGCGAGGTTGCTGTGCAGACCTACCAGTCTCAATGCCGCTGCAGGCTCAGCTCTCCGGCGGCGAAGCTAGCATGCGCCCGTCTAGGATTCATGACAGTCCATGCTCTGTTGGCAGCATTAGCTTCAGAGGTGACGAAGCGGTCATTCTGAGTCGCCTTTCAGGATGCGCGGGCGTGTCAGGGAACAACATTCCTTATGCCGTGGGCTTACTCGATCACCGCAGTACGTGATGAACCAGCCTCCGAGAATCGAATCGTGCCCCGCGGCTTTGAAGAAACCCGAAAGGGAAGAAGAGCGCGACAAGACCGGCGCCACACGGGCTGAGCGATCGGCAGGCTCTGGGTTGTTGAGAAGAGCTTCAGAGAGAAGACAGTAGGCAGACGCGGCGGATGACAGACGGAAGGGCAAAGAGACAAGCTTCTTGAGACGTCAGACAAGCCCTCAATATACCTATTAAAGGTAATACTACGCCCAAGTACCTGACTGAGGACTCAGGCAGCATGTTAACAGGCATCTCAATTCTCTTCACTATCCTCACAACCTCCCATGTCAGCGAGGAACAGATGCCTGAAGACCAGGAGGATGGTCCTCCGGAGCTGTAGGGATCTGTAGTTTCAGGCTTCGTACGGACGTATATTCTCCGGTACTCTTCCGTCCAGTAGTAGTTCCCCTGAAGGAGCTTGCAGGGAGGTTTAAGACGATGAGGAGACGCGCATGGACTTCTTCTTTTGTAAACATCCACATCAACAATCATTTCAACGCAGTGTATATTCACCCCAACGCAGATACCTATCATTCCTGTAGTGAAAGGACGAGGAGCATCTCACCCGGGAACAAGACGCCCATATACGATGTCTTGGATAATGAAGCGAGGTGCGGCCTGCTGGATCCTGACGGCAATTACTTCGCCGAAACTTCGACGACGATCTCCAAGACATCATCCAGCCCTGTAGTTGTAAGGATGAGAACATTTGCTTTATAAAGGACGAGACTCCTACTTCCACTGGGCTAATCAAAAAGGAGACTCTAGGACTGGTAGTGAGCAACGGAAGCGTGAATGTCCCCCCATCTGTCCCTAGGAACTCTCATTCATCTGATCTCAGGTAGCCTTCACGGCTGGATTATAATCCTGTTAACGCTTAGAGACGCCTGAACCGCATTACTGTTAGCGTCAGGGGTGAGAACGATTGTAGGCATCGTAACCGGGATCAACAGCCCCCCACATCAGGAATAACAGAAGCACTAAGCTAATGCCGCGCACAGAAGGCGCATCTTGAATGAATGCAGAAACGGGGAGAAACTTATCGTTCACAGGCAGACGTCAGCCTAGAAAGGCTGTTTAGGGATATCACGTGGAGGAATAGGCGCACTGTGCGCCTATGAATCGTGATATAAAAAGATTTATATTGCGGAAACCAGCTTCATACCCTGTCGCTCTCTAACTTCCCTCCTACACACTTTTTCTTAGCATATACTATTAGTGCAGGCTACCTTACTACTGCTAAATTATTAATAAGGCCTATTTTATAAAACACTATAATAATAGCAGCAGCTAATACTATACTAGGGTCTATCTTACTAATATCTCTTTTACTATTCTAAGTAATATTTAATACTATCTAACTAATTTAGTTTATACTAGAGACTACTAAGAATCCTTATATAATACTATAATAACTAATATAGAGGTTACTATTAAAAAAGAGAGTATATAAAGCTTAAGGATATAAAGATTTCTTATCTAGAGTGCTTAGTATAAAGAGAGCTTTAAGACTTATATATATACCCTTACTAAAAGAGCTGCTTAGATTAATAATAAATAATATATTATATTAATACCCTAGTAGAGTAATAAAGCTTTTAGCTCTTACTAAGCTTAGTAAGATTAAGTAGAAACCTAAAAGCTTTAACTATATTACTATAATACTAATTAATACTATTTAGATAACTCTTATATAGCTTAGAGCTAAGTACCTTAATACTATTAACTTTTATACTTATCTATTTATTAGTATTATTTAGAGAGATTACTAAGATATACTAACCTAGAGTTACTCTAATCTTACTACTCCTCCTTCTCTAAGCTTTTTAAATAGTACTAATATTAAAGCTACTTTAGAGAGCTAGAAGTTATATATCTATACTACTACTAGAGAAGCTAGATATACTTAGCTAGCTAATACTAACTTAATAAGCTAAGTTAATCTATAAGCTTTAAGCTATAAAAGCAAACTATAAGCAGAAGCTAGAGCTCTATAATTAAATCTAGTACTAAATCTCTATATTCTTATTAAGCTTACTATAAGTTATAAAATATAGAAGTAGTAGATTAACCTTAGTGCTATTTATTAAAACTTTATATAGTTTAGTTAGATTAAGAATAAGAATATTAAAAAGGTATCTTAGATACTCTTTACTATTATAATTATTATATTATCTTCAGGGATATATATAGCCTTACTTACTTATTATATTAAGCTATCTAAATATTTTAATATATTAAGTATTAAGAAACCCTAGGTTTAGACTATCTATACTATCTAAGATATCTTAATAGTTTTTATAATATACTCTAGCTACTCCTTAATTGAGCTATTTATAATAAATAAGATTTAGAAAGAGATAGATTAGTAAATTATTATAAACTATACTTTCTTAGTATTATTAACTAAGAATAAGGCTTACTAAATCTAGATAGTTATCTTTTAATAGAAGGTCCCTCTCTTTTAGATATTTAGATCCTACTTTATAGAGCTATTAAACTAAGAGCTATTACTAAAATAGTATTAATAATACTATAGTTAGTATAAGGTAGGTATTTACTAAAATAAGCTTTACTGCTAAAACTATAGCTAGAAGAAATATAGAGCTTACTTACTTAGTATAAGCTATATAACCTACCTTAGAGTATATATAGCTATTAATATAAACTATCTACTTAAACTAAAGAGAAAGAATAGCTAGGTAGTTATATCTACTTAGATAAAGTAAAAAAGATACTAGAATACTAAAAAGAGATATATAGAGATAGCCTTAGAGAGAACTAGCCTAGAGTAAGGCTAGCCTGCTAAGGTAAAGCTTATAAAACCAAGTAATAGCTATAAGTTACTCCCTAAAGCTCCCAACCTAAGCTATAAAAAGGCTGCTTTCTAGATAGTTATAGATAGTAATATTCTCCTAGAGAATATCCTAAAGAGAGTCTCTAAGAGTAGTAATATAGATATTAATAATAGCTAGTTCTTAGCCTTACTATTATCCTACTAAGATAGTATAATTATTACTATATATATATTACTAAGAACCTACTACTCTATATAATACTATAAATAAGTAGTATATAGTTTTCTAGGTAAATATAGTAAAAAGCCTAAATATTTATAATTTAGTACTTATCTTTACTAAATAAAACTACTATAATATAGTACTATTATAAAAACCTTAGTATACTATAGACTAGAAAATTAACTTAATAAAAACTTACTGTTTTAATATACTTTACTCTTTAGTATAGTTCTAGAACTCCTACTTTATAAAGCTCTAGGTATTAATATATATCTAAAAGAGGCTATTCCCTCTACTCTATTTACTATTAGCCTAGATATTTATAGCTAAAGTTAGAATCTTCTAGAAGTTAAGCTCTAGAGTATATATTACCTTAATATCTACTAAGATATTAATAAATTCTATATTTTTAATATCCTTAGTAACTAAACCTCCCTAACTCTCTCCTTTATAGAGAGAGACTAAAATATAAAGTACTGCTTATAGTAGCCTAAAGTAGAAATAGATAGAGAGAGCTATACTCTAGCTAACTTAATAAAAAGTTAGGATCTTACTCTTCTTAACCTATTTAGTATCTCTACTTACTAATATAGTAATATACTAAATCTCTGCTTTTTAAATATTTTATTAACTAGAATAAAGATTACTAAATATCTCTATACTAGATCTAACTACTCTATAATTACCTTAATTATATTATTACTAAGTAATAACCTAAGTAGATTAAGTCTAGCTACTAAGCTAAAGTTTAAACTAAGCCTTAATAATATCCTAGTCTTTACTAAAGAGATAGAGAGTAGTACCTAGCTTTTATTAATAAGTCTCTTAACTATAGAAGATCTTAATAAAGTAGCTAAAGTACTTAATACTATTCTCTAGATATTTTTTATAATAGTAGGAAAGAGGTACTAGCTAAATAGAAAGAGTATATAATAGTAAATAGTAGCTTATACTAAAGCTAACTATTAGTATAAGATAGCTTATTACTAAAACCCCTACTTTAAGAATACTTTAGTAATAAGTAAGTACTAGAGAAGAGTAATCTATTAAGTAAAGTCTACTATATAGACTTTACTAATTAAAGATATTAAAACTAATACTAATCTATATAAGATTATAGACTAATATAAGCTAACTTTATAGCTATAGTTACCTCCTCTATATAATAGTAAAGATAATATTACTAAACTTATTAAGAAGGCTGTATTTTTCTATATAAAGCTACTAGAGATATATATAGTAGAGAATAATATTAACTATCTTACCTCTCTAGTTTCCTAATAAGCTATTAGAATAAACCTACTAATTTAGGAGATAGAAGTCTAAGATACTATCTTAAAGATAGGTAATACTATATCTAGGGTAAATAGTATTATAGTAGTTATATTATATATAATATAGCTATATATCTTAGGCTTTATTTATAATCTATTTTAGGCTTACTATATAATAGATTACTACTCTAAGCTCTAGAGAAATATAGAGATTATAATAATCTTTAAAGTAAACTAAGATATCTCTATACTAAAAAAATAGAGACTAATCTATAAGATATTATTTAAATATCTCAAAAACCCTTAATATATAAGACCTATAAAATATATAATAAATAATAATACTTAATAATATACTATATAATATAACACAGTATATTACAGTATTAATAATACT